>JAVTVY010011517.1:0-56743 GCA_036873755.1 Hanleya hanleyi
ACTATGTCTGGATTTTGGTGAACATTATTTCGATATTTCAAATGCGTACGTTGGAGTTCTTCAAGGATGACTACTGATCGACTCTTAATTTGTGCAGTGAAATGACCTAGGCCTACCTTCCCATAACAATGAATTGTTCAATTTCCAATGAATTCAGATTTCGCGCAGGTAACAAAAATTCGCCCGTAAACCATGCAGTTCTCGTGCATAAGCAGGCTCATCTGCCTAAAAGCCCCCACATTTGGCTTATTAATCCCTTAGGATGAAATACTCAACATTTGAACAATATCTGTGTCCCTATAATCAACTGCGAGATTTACCGATATTTAAACAGGGAATCCATATGAAAATCATATGAATTGAGAATTTAAAGCCATACGGATTTGATATTTTTAGAACATCATGTCTTGTCGGCATCATTGAGAACTGTTGACGGTTAGTTTTATGTATACTATTATTTATCCCTTTAATTTGATGCTAATGCAATTATATGAATTTGGATCATGGACGCGGAAATACTTCAATGGTTTACTATGGCTGAATACTGAATGACGGACTAGACGCTTGCATATAAATATTGAATATATTGTACCCATGCACGTTGCGAACCGTATTCATCATATATGCTGCATATCGTACCCGTACAGTCCCCTATAAAATATACCAGCTAAGCCACGAAGATTGTATCAGGGTAACATGAAAGGAATTATGGACCTTCTCAGTAATAATATATACAATCCGAGGGAGCCACACCTATGCAATAATGGTTGTAGCTCAGACTCCAATTCACAATAAAATATTTAACAAAACCGGAAAGGGTAAGTCTTTATGATAACTATATTTGAACAAAACAGAGCACATGCAGAGATGATTGTTGTCGGCGCTTCACATCGCAAAATTTGTTTGTGTCCCCTGGTGGGAAAACTGACGTTTGTCAACTGTGTGATTTCCTGTCTATGTTTCATTAAACGATAGATGCAATCAAAGACAAGATATAACAAGTTTGAATGAGGTATTGTGAAATTTACAGGACGAACAAGGGCCACACATTAACACACAAACCCATAATACTGCAGCGTTAATTTCAAACCCCTTTCAATTGCCTCTTGCTGGTGAATCGCGCATCCTCACCCAGAGCTAAATTTGGGCTTCCGAGGGACAACGTATTCCCCAGGCAGTCAATTAAATGTTATTACACACGATCTCATTTGCATATGAATAAGTGTCATTTACAGTCTGGGTGAAACTTGCATGCTGCACGTGGACTCTCCTATTTCACTATATATTTCATGCTGTTCAGATTCTCTCCACTGGAAACTTCACCCCTATCCTGACTTTGGATTCTTCCATTTTATGTGGTTTTCTCTGGAGGACAAGCTGTGCTGAATGGGGAAATAGCTGGACAGGCTAAAAATAAACTAACACTTCATTAGCAAACTATCCCGGTACTCCAAACAATGCAGCCATTGACAATTTAAATATCAAAGGAGACCTGCAGCAAATGCCATTCATGTGGAGGCTTGGTGTTTCAGTAGGAAATTGAGGGGCACTGAGAGGTATACTATTATGTCGTGCGAGGTGAACACATCGTTTCAAGTTTGTTTCCTATACAATGAACCTTAATAATGATAATAATAAAAATACGGCCTCTTTCACGAACATGCTATTAGATATTGTATTGTATGTTGAGTATTATTAGAAGGGAGTAAAATCAGAGAACCTGATGAAGAATGCAGGACGAGTCAGATCGATCACCGTAATTCTGTAGGTTTGTTTACGGTCAAAGATACTTACCACATGGGGTCTGCGTAAATACCTCACCTTGTCGTGTGGATAAAAACACGGACGTATGGACTGTTAGGGGGAGGGAGGGAGGGGGGGAATGGATGTTATGAAAGAAAAAAGGAAACCCTTTCACCATTGTTTGTGATCTTCCAGGCTTGTCGATACGTTGTCATGCACAAACACGAGATGCTCGAGAATTGTAGTCCAGATTTTTTATTTTTAGAAATTTTTATTGATCAAAATACTAAAGTAAAATCAACGTTAAATGTACATCCTTCCAAAAGGCTTTTCGTGATGGCTCATTTTTGACGTCAAATAATGGTCGTTTGATTGTCCACTTCACCTGAAAATATAACGAATAGCATACAGCATACCGAAAGGTTAAATCGCATCTTGCTTTCCCCAAACGAAGAATTCAGTTGCTGTGAAGAAATCAGCGCACACGTTACAATTTGATATCTCCGCGGGAACGTCACCCGACAAAGTTTGAACTCTGCTCCCTTCCAGTGCCTCCTTTGAACACGGCCCAAGTGCCTCCCATACGAATAATACAGGGCAGGTCGGGCAGGTAAATGGGGGACAGCGAGGGGTTTAGCATATACGACGAACAAATATATTAACGTTGAAGATCTCTCAAATTTGTTACTTAAAATAATGTGTGTTTTTCAAATAAAGGAATGCTGGTTTAAAGAAAGATATTTGATATACGAACGCTGAAAACTGAAGAATGATTCAATAGCGTGCGAGGGACTACCGTATATATATTTTTCCCGACTGCGGCGAAACGCGATCAAGTTAGGATAAAATTACAGGACTGCGGAGTTAATTGAATCAATTTTTTTCCTTATAGACTGTAAGTAATAGTAATTCAGTCTGATTATATTGTACCATTCCCTGTTGTTTCTCTGCGCTTACAAATAATAGCATACGCCGATATACTATACGAAATTCTAGTAACATATTCACTTTACTTTCATCGGCACGAACTCCGTGTTCGAATTTATTGTTTCACGGATATTGAAAATGCTCCCGTGCTCGTTTTATTAGGATGGACAAAATCACGACAGCGGAAAAATCGGCCGTTTTCGAATTAAATTTGGAAGGTGAATTAATAGGGAAATTACTGTACATATTTTAACCGTCACCTGCGAGTTTTGCCGGGAGAAAAATTGTATCATTCCGAGACCGCAACCATATTTTGGGGCAAATTTTCAGATTCATTTATGGAAAAACAAATTCGCCCGTTATATTTGTTACGGTTGGATTTTATTCGACATCCGTCGCAGTCTTTTGCTGTTTCCTATGAACGTGGTAATACGTTTAAATAAACAAATTACAAAACGAAGGTCAACTCGAGCCTCTCAATGAATACTTGAATTATGTGTACATAGAAGATTAATCATTCGGGAACGCCTTCGGGAACTAATTCTTGCATTTGGAACAGTCGTTCGCTCATAAAATTTCTTGAACGGGTGTTCACACAGTAACGAACGGGCGTTACGGACGAAACGCTTCCTCGTGTACACATGAACGCATGTTCTTGATTTAGTCGTTACCGCTTGAACGGATTAGCGTATCGGTGCGAACGAATTCGGCGTTCGGAATTATGACACCCTCCCTAACCTGTGTGATACTGAATATTAATTTAGGAAGAAAATATCGACCAATGTCCGAGTGAAACAGAGCGGTGAAGGTCAGTCCTGAAGGTCACAGAACCGTACGGTACGCATTCGCAACTTCTCGGGGATCTCCGGTTTGAGATGTCCCTCGAAGGCCATTGACGCCATATTGGACTAGAGCGTGGTCACGTGTGTTTCGGTCTGTCAGGGAATTGTCAGTGACGTCACGGGAATTATATCTTGCCAATACGTGGCGTGTGTACCATTTAAACTGATGGTTTTCTATTGAAACGCGCTTCGAATGAAAAGAATAAACAGTTTTTAGAATATCTGACGTAAATCAGAGACTCGCAGGGAAATATTTGCTGGTCGGGGATTAAGGCTTCCGCGAGAGTGATTGGGCTTCGGAGCCATGCGTATTAAACCGTTCCGGCGCGTCACATC
This sequence comes from Hanleya hanleyi, assembly GCA_036873755.1. NCBI lineage: Eukaryota > Metazoa > Mollusca > Polyplacophora > Lepidopleurida > Hanleyidae > Hanleya > Hanleya hanleyi. The sequence continues at coordinate 3,849 of JAVTVY010011517.1, forward strand.
TGAAGATTCATAGGAAATTCATGTTGTCGTCCCGAGCGTAGAATCGGTCCCCTTCGTAGATTTCCGCTCGGGAGTTCCGAATGTACGGTACGGTCCAAAGCAAAGTCACGTGCACTTTCATCCTCTCCCAGTCATACACTACACTAAACCAATGACTGACATGCAACTTTACTATGGAGCTCTTGATTGGCTACATGCTTGTTAGAGTTTGTAAATCAGTATAAAAGTAGGGCTAATGTATGCATACTTGCAGATCCCTTTTTAGAAGATTGGAAAAAATAAAAAAAATTGTAAAAAAATAATTAATGACCGGTTAGACATGAAAGTCTCAAAGGCAAAAGTAAAAAATAAAAGGATCACAACCTGTAAGTTTCATGAACTTCCTTGCAATAGTTATCGAGATACGGCTCGGACAGACGGACAGCAAAATTAGATGTTGAATGGAAAAAATCGGAGCAAAAAATGCATTTTTCCTCACATACCGTGTGACGGGCCTGTCGGCAGCAAGCCTCAGAAATGGAAAAAATCATTGAAAACCTCTTCCTAACTCCTGTATTTTTGAACTTACACGACTGCTAAAGTGTGGTGAATATTCCCCAGACGATTAAAACTGCCAACGACGATCGACAAAATTTATTTCCATATTTTTACGAGTCTTGATCCACAACGTGTGTCAAGCAAAAATCCATTTCATTCAAGATGGATTCCCCCGCCGGCCGACGAGCCAATCGGTATGCGTCATTTTGCCCACGTGACCTCTATCAGCCAACAGATTTGAGACGAGCGTAGACAGTGGCTGGAATGATGGAATGACATCATTTTACAATCCAATCGTATCCTCCGTTTTATTTTGCCATCCATTCCACGTTATTTCCTGAGTAGAAAGGTGAAAGGTTACGCTTTCAAATGAGAGGTCAAACATGAAGATTGGCAAAGTAAAACTCGAGAAAAACGCTGTCAAATGCGGTCGAAAAAAGACGATTTCTCCGTTGGATTTTGACGTTTTTAAGTCGAGAAAGCCGGGGAAAAGCGCATTCTCTCGCAGTAAAACCTAATTTTGTATGCTATTTTATTTATCTTGCTATAAAACTAGAGCAAATAACACTGGAGTGTGTATTGTATTGTATTCTTATGTTTTTCTGCAAATCTCGGAAGCAAACGAAATTTCTAGCATTCCAAAGACAACATATACACATTTTAACAGTTCTCACGGAATTGATCGTCAGCAGGTCACTTTTGTCAGGGGAAATAATCGGTGAAAGGGTTAATTTAAGCCCAGCTGTGAAGGGGAGTGGTTCATTGAGTTCTATGATATGATAATTAAGCCCTCTTCTTTGCCAGTGTTTGGTGTAACACTTTCTAGCCAAATGCACAAATAAATCAGATATCAGGACTTAATACCATGTTGCTGGTTTTAAAATGTGGGTGTTGAGCTGTCACTTTAATAGTAAGAAGCTCCAAAGAAGCATAACTGCTGGATCTGCATTAGATCTAAGTAATGTGTTCATACATTCCATATGAATGAGTCACTGGCAATACCAGACTACTGAATATGCAAATGAGTCCTGCACTACACCGAATGAACCAATGGCAGACATACAACTTTACTATGGAGCTCTGATAGGCTACATGCCAGGAAGAGTATGTAAATCAGTATGAAAGTAGGCCTAATGTATGCATACTTGGAGATCCCTTTTTAGAAGACTGGAAAATGGTAGAAAAATTAAAAAAAAATGTAAAAAAATAATTAATGACCGGTTAGACCTGAAAGTTTCAAAGGCACAAGTAAAAAATAAAAGGATCATAACCTGTAAGTTTCAAGAACTTCCTTGCAATAGTTTTCGCGATACGGCTCGGACAGACGGACAGCTAGACACACTGCTGGGGCCACAACAATACTCCTGAGCCCGTAGGGCTGAGGAGTAAAAACTAGTAGCATTCATCAAACAGACAAAGCTCACATCCTGTGCTAATAGTAAACAGATGACCTTTTTCCACGTGAACGGCATCGACCAAGCGCAACTGGACTACTTTTTCCTCCCTACAGAAAAGAAGTACCTTCTTGCTGCAAGCAAAATTCTCGAAACAGACGCTGTAAATAATTCAGACCACACTCCCGTGACGATCACCTTAAAGGTTATGTTGGCAACTAAATCCACCCCGAACCCTGTCCTCAGCAATCCGACGCCTAAACCGATCAACTGGGAAAATCATAAAATCATGTATGCTGAAACAGTCAAAGACCTACTAGACCCATGCAAAGAATGCATTACCGAATTTGACATCTCATGTGAGGTAAAAAGACTCGAACTGGCACTTCACACGGCAGCTCAAGTAGCATCCGGCAATCCCAAATCAAAAAAGTCCAAAGCCGGAATCCGTTATATCAAACCAGAAACTCTGAATGCCATAAAACGAAGTAAATCTGCGTTCCACAAGTGGAAGGTAGCTGGACGACCAAGATCAAAACTCCATCCTACCTCGAAGGCAAAGGACGATGCACAGAAACAACTAAGAAAAATTCAGCGAATAGAGGCCGCCAAAAAACGTGATAAAAATTACAAACATATAATGACTGCACACAAGGACGATTCACGGCTCTTCCACCAACTTGTGAACAAGGAAAGAAGCACAAAAGCAAAACAGACACGCGAACTCCTTTTCCGAGGTGACATTCACGAAGATGATGAACTTCCAGCTGTTTGGCACCAATATTTCCAAGAACTTGCGACTCCTACCCACAACAAAGATTTTGACCAAACAACAACCCCGCAGTTCAATCTTGACTTTCTGATCATCGAAAGCTTAACAGAAGAGTCTAATGACAAAAAAATCACATTCTCCACTGAAGAAGTAGCGACAGCAATCGGCGACCTAAACAGACGAAAATCACCGGACATACACAGACTAACAGCGGAGCACCTGATCCATGGAAATGCACCAGTGACAATATTTCTTACTGACCTTCTTAACAATATGTCACGACAGGGACTAATCCCTGATGTGCTGAAGCGAGGAGTCGTCACCCCAATACTCAAAAAAGGAAAACCCCCGAACGAACCATCCAGCTACCGTTGAATTTCAGTACTCCCCATCATTGGAAAAGTCACAGAGAAAGTCCTCTTACAACGGATCAAGCCTCAGTTAAAACAAACCCAGCATCCCTTACAACGTGGATTTACTGAGAAGACGTCCTGCAACAATGCAGCTCTGATCATCACTGAAGCCCACGCCGAAGCCAAGTACAACAAAGAAAATCTGGTCCTCACAACATTCGACGCCCACAAAGCATTTGACATTGTCTGGCACCAGCTGTTACTCCGAAAATTGTACCTACATGTACGAGGAATCGACAGCAGCACATGGCTTCTGATCGCCAACTCCTACCGTGATGCAACTAACTACATTAAATGGAATCAGCAACTCAGCGACCCCTTTACCCTCCTACAAGGAACAAGGCAAGGTAGCTCGCTTTCCGGTGAACTATACAAGGTGTTCAATAACTCGCTCCTCTGTGACCTGGAACTGACCAACCTCGGTCTTAGGATAGGTGACATCGACATATCAGCCCCTACATGTGCGGATGACATAGCACTCCTGACCACTAACTGGCAGGCAGAGAAAGCCCAAGTCAGTATCATTGAATCAACTGTCAATCGTGACCATCAGATAATAAACGCCACCAAAAGCGCAACTCTAACTCTGAATCAAGCCTCTCGACTTTCTTCTCCGGACCTAGTCATCAATGGAAAGGAAATAACTGAACTCACATCTGTAAAACATCTGGGTATTCAGAGACAAATGAATTCAACCGAAGCAATCGATGAAAGAATCGCGACTGGTCGCAATACACTCTATAGCTTGATGGGAGCAGGCCTGCATGGGCTCAACGGCGTCAGTCCTATCATCAGCACCCACCTATGGAACACGTATGTTCTCCCTAGAATCACCCACAACCTTGAAGCCACAATACTTCAGAAAGCCGTACTCCTGAAACTTGAAAAATTCCAAAAGCAAAAGATCAAGCAGTTCCAAAATTTACCAACAAGATGTGCAGATGTGGCTGCCACCCTATTAGTAGGCGCCGAAATGGTCAAAGCCACAGTACACAAGAAGATGATATCGCTCTTCATATCCATTTGCCACGATCAAGCAAGCAGAGAGCACAGTCTTGCTCGTCGGCAGTTGGCCCTAAAGTCCATCGACGACAAAAGTTGGTTCTCTGCTTTGAAAATTATCCTCGCCAAATACAATCTTCCACCTCCAGTCGAGATTCTTCTAAACCCCCCACCCAGTGACTCGTTTAAGCACAAGGCAAAAAAGGCCATTGACAGTTACTGGACGGATCTACTACGAAGTGAAGCTTCAAAGAAGAGCACCCTCGCTTACCTGAACACCAAAATATGTGGTGTTAAAAAACCACACCATATCTGGTCTTTGGTGAACTCATCCCCCCGTGATGTGCAGCGAGCGACAATCAAGGCTAAATTACTTACCGGATGCTACATCCTCCAGGAGAATCGAGCACGATTCAACCAGTTTTCTGTGGACCCAACTTGCCTGCTGTGTTCTGACGGCCCTGAGGATCGACCCCAATTCATCGCGACGTGCAGAAACCTTGAAAACATATGAAACCCACAGATCAACAAAATTCTCACCCTCCTGATGGATGCAGGTCTTAACAATCTAGCTACAAAAGCCAGATCCGACCCAGTGACAATGACACAAGTTGTACTCGACGCGAGCAAACTCATCCCTCGGAACATCATGAAAAAATCTACAATCCTGAACCAACTTGAGAACATATCCCGGTTGCTCTGCTACGCCCTGCATGTAAAAAGGGCTTCACTGATCCTGAATGTAGTATAGAGAGAGAGAGAGCTAGTTCGCGACAGTTGTAAATAGTCATTGTAGTATCGTTACCAAATGTTGATAGCCATGTGCTATTTGTATAGATCTTTATTACATCGTCTTATTCTGTGCTTTTACCTCCTGTGAAGAGGGTGCATGCTCCTAGATGAAAGGAGGAATTTCCTGATCAACAACAACAATGGCCAGACATTTTTTATTTCCGGATTAGCGGATCCGCCGACGTGGGATTTCCGATTTTCAGAAAAAAATTAAAATTTCAATTTGCGTTTTTTTTTTTATTCCTGCCGACGTCAGAAAAGTAGTTTTCACATTTTAAAATATAAGAAGTTTAGCCTGGCCGTTTAAGGAGCGCAATCGCGCTCGCGCTCCATCACGCTCCTAATTTTCTTTTGAGGAGCGTCATTTTCGCGCACCTATTATAGGATCGTCAGTCTGTGTTGTTGTTGTAATACAATGAAGCACTGTTGGTAGGCTGCATTAGGAAAAGCTTTTGATATAATGCCTGCCTCATGACCTCATGACTTCCCAAGAATAGTTTCCCAGTCTTTCCCTGTATTTCTTTAATCACAGTATACTTTAATGAACAAAGTAAATCCTGCCAATCTTTCTCGTTTTTCATGGATGAAAACAACCTCGCCACCAGGGGTCGCTCTCCGCTGGAAAATTGGCCGCTCCTACGAACCCCTGGGACCACGCTCACTGAAAGTGGGTCCCATCATAATGCATTGAAAAATTTGTTCACGTGTCCTCTTCCTGTTCCATTGGAACATATCCAATTCCTTGTGAAACGTCAGTCACGAGTCACTTGCATGGCAAGCGTCATGGCGTCTTGACGTCATAATAGAAAATATTTCGCACGAATGCATATTGAGTCCGTCATCGCGCAGACGCGCTCGTAACATCCATGACGTCGGGACATCGACATTATCTCCACAGAGACGCCCTCGTTATGTTCTGAATTCTAGGGTTTTGTGTGCTAGCCAATGATCGATCGTACGCCTGAGCGCCGTCCCAGAGCCTAGTAGGGAGGACAGGACCGGATAGCTCTGGTTTCGAGATTGGGATGAAAAAGCACTTTCAGGAAGAAGCAAGAAGTTACGTTACTTTTCTACCTTTTTCACAAAAGATTTCCAATCAACTAAGGGACAGACTTGTACTCAACTAACAAGATTTTGACACACTTTCTCTTCATTTTGAGCATTTAGTAGGCTATCTATTGACCAAATCTGTATAAATATATCTGTGAACAGCTTATTTCTTGACCAACTTCAACAAAAATATTGTTTTATGATAAAGTATTTTTATACTTTGTTACTGATACAACTCGTGAATAATGTTTTTTTTATAGCAAAGCTGCATGCTACTAAATTGTTTATTTTCCTTTTTCTATTTAATATAGAAATGCAACTCTGGAGCTATGCTCCACAAACATTTAAATTTGAATTTATTTATTTTTTATAATGTGTAATGAAATTGGTATTACTAGTACTAAATATCATTACACATTCACTCACATACAGTATAGTAAAGTATAGCAAGAGTAGATGTTGTTACAGTTTGTAATATGCAACATATTCTAGAGAACTGCACATTTCTAGTCGAACAGACATGACAGATGAGATATTGTGCTAATTTTTCAGTTTTCTATCGGTATTATACCTGCTGGAATAAAATAGAAAATATGAATTTGACGAACTTCCTTTTTTTTTTTTCCTCCGACCTGACAGATCTGGCAAATGACAGAAAAAAATCTAGATTATGCGTTTTAATTTTTATTTTTTTCCATCCTCCGTAGTGAAAAAATCCTGCAGTCCGCACGCTAATCCGGAAATAAAAAATGTCTGGCCTTTAAGGCAACATTAAATTTGAACAATTGAAACTATATTAATGTGTATTGTTTGAAATAATTACAACATCTATACCCTTTAGGGTCACGAAGGACCATTAAAAATTATTATACCATTAAATAATTGTAATGCCCATTGAATTTTAAGAGAATTTAAAATGATTTACATTTAAACTCATACACTTTAGTGGGTTAAAGCACTACTGTAAAATAAGAACTGAGACGAATAAGCTGTACCAAACACGGATCTGCAGATATAACTTGTACATTCAACTACAGATAACAAAATCGGAGATAATTATATCCGAAAGGGGCATAACTCCATAAGCTGAGGCGAGTAATCCTTTGTTAGCTTGTAGAATATACAATACGCAACACATTGCAAATATACTCAATGATGTTTTTGCCCAAATAAATAACAAAACACAACAGAGGTCAACAGCAGCAGATTTACGAAGGCTCCAAGAATACATCAGTAACCATATGACCAAAGACAAGTCTTTTAATCTTGAATTTATATCACAGACAGATGTTTTCAAGAATTTAATTGCTTTAAATCCCAAGAAATCCACTGGCCTGGATGGAATTGGCCCCAGACTTCTATCCTTAGCTGCTCCATTCATCACGCCCTCATTAACATTTATCTTCAATCAGTCCATCGGAACGGGGATCTTTCCTGATGAATTCAAACTCGCTCGAATAACCCCTATTCATAAGACTGGATCGCGTGCCTCTCCAAACAATTACAGACCTATTTCCATTTTGCCAACCCTTGCCAAAATACTAGAAAAACATATTGCAAATCAACTTTCTGACTTTCTCAACACCAATAAACTACTTCATGAACTTCAATCCGGCTTCAGGTCCCGACACTCCTGCCAAACTGCTCTGACTAAAATCATCGATGATTGGCTTACAAAGAGTGACAGTGGTCAGATCACAGGGGTATTGTACATTGATTTACGAAAAGCTTTTGACCTTGTCAGTCATGATCTGCTTTTGCAAAAACTAGCATGTTACCAACTAAATGAAAATTGCCTTATTTGGTTCAAAAGTTACCTATCCAATAGAAAGCAGAAAGTTTGCTTAGGGAATATTCATTCTGATTTTAAAGAAATAGGGTGTGGTGTTCCTCAAGGGTCGATACTTGGACCTCTGCTTTTCCTAATTTTTATAAACGACCTCCCTCTTCATGTTAAAAAATGTATCATAGATTTGTTTGCAGATGATACAACTGTATCCACATCTGCTAAAAACTTAGACATTGTTGAAAATGTGTTAAATGAAGAGAGTGATGTTATCCACCAGTGGTGCGAAGATAATGAAATGGCCATTAACCTTGTTAAAACAAAGTGTATGAAGGTAGGGTCTTGTCAAAATTTAGCTAAACGTGGTAGGCCATTAAATATAGATATAAATGGAACATCTATTGAAAATGTATCTGAGGCTAAGTTACTGGGAGTTATTATAGATGAAAAGCTCTCCTGGCATTCACACATCCGAAGTCAATGCAAAAAAATATCATCCAAGCTTGCTCTGTTAAAAAGAATTAAGAAGTATTTGCCATTGGCTGCACGAGTTCTGTATTATAATGCTTATGTTTTACCACTAATTGATTATTGTCGTTCCATATGGGGCTCTGCTTCCAGAGAGTCACTCGACTGTATCCTACGTCTCCAGAAATATGCAGCAAGAATAATACTAGATGCAAACTATAGTACCCCAAGCCATGAACTTTTCAGGTCATTGAAATGGATGACCATTTATGAAAGGATAAAGTTCCATAAATCAATCTTGATGTTTAAATGTTTGAATGACTTAACACCTGAATATTTGTCTCAAAATTTCATTTCAACTGCCTCTGTACTTCAAAAACAATTACGTTCTACATCATCAAAAAATCTGATTATACCCAAACCCAGGACCGAATCTTTCAAGCGCTCACTTCAATATTCTGGCGTGACTCTCTGGAACCAGTTGCCCCTAAATATTAAACTGTCAAATAATTTAAATATTTTCAAGAAACGAATGGAAACTTGGATTTTTTCAATGTATGATTCCGGCATTGCTCATAGAGTGTGTCTCTAATAGTTGTTCACATGACAGAACTGTTCGATCTTATTATTTTGTTTATATTGTAAGTCTGTGTGCAATGTTGTATGTGAGTGTGGACTTCGTCGAGGGTTTCAAGGAAGATTGGTACTTGTACCAAATGATTTCACCTCGTTAAATAAAGTATTATTATTATTATTATTATTATTATTATTAGAATACAGCAATATACATAAGTTTCCAAAATATAGTAGCTATACCGAACACAGTTCTGCAGATATAGTTGGTTACATTCAGGCATATAGGACAGAAATAAAAATTAATATATCTGTAAAGGGGCATAACTCTGTAAAATATGTGCCGAGGAGAGCCACTTTCGATAGGCATCTGACTTCGCACACTGTGAAATAAGAACTGAGATGAATAAGCTGTACCGAACACGGATCCTTTGTTGGCTTGTAGAATACAACAATATAAATAAGTTTCCAAAATATAGTAGCTATACCGAACACAGTTTTGCAGATATAGCTGGTTACATTCAGGCATATAGGAGAGAAATAGAAATTAATATATGTGTAAAGGGGCAGAACTCTGTAAAATAGGGGCCGAGGGGGAAAACTTTCGATAGACGTCTGACTTAGCACTAGATAAATAAGTGTTAAAAATTTGGTGGTTGTTTCTCAAGCGGTTTTGCCTAAAATGCGATAACAGATGGACGGACGGACGGACTTACATGGCGACCACAATACTCCGAGGCCATTTTGGCCGAGGGGTAAACAGGAAGAGTGAGATTGAGGAGTGAGTGAGTGAGTGAATATGATTTAACGTCGCTTTCAACACTATTTCAGTCATATCACGACGTTCGCAGGCCAAGTGATTAAGGATTAATGAGTGTACATTGAAAGTCATACTACCAAATTGTTAACTGAGAAACTCTGGTCTACTTGACCTGGGATTAACCTAAGTTTTCTCTGATACATGTATGATGGAAAATTGAGAGCTGAAACTTTGTGACATTATCATAGTGGGGTAGGTTTTAGCCTTGCAAGCTGCAGGACTCCCAGAACAGAAAAAAATTCATTTAAATAATTTAATTCATACATCAAACAAATGTTATGGTGTTTTATATTTAAACCTGTGATAAACTTCATGAATACCATAATCATTTTATAAATCTCAGTTTGTTATGCATGCTACGACAAGCAAAGAAGTTTATTTGGAGCCAACCACTGTTTTTTTTAGAATCTTCAGAGTAGATGAATGATTAAAATTGACATAAGATTTTAGTCCCTTTTTGTGTAGATTCAGATGAAGGCTACAGAAGGGAGACAACTTCTATGGTTCAAAGAATGGATATTGCAGAAGAGATGGATGAAGAACAGTGTCCTGGTTTTACATGTCAAAAAATTAAGTGCGAAGAAAGCCATTTCCATGCAAATTTACAATCATGAATCCAAGTTTAAATAACAAAGAAACAAATGCACAAAAAGTTAGTTTCCCACCCACATAAGCAAAGAGCTGGAAATTTAACAATCCACAGAATGAATTCATGACATGCAACTCTTTTAACACTCAGTAAAAGTTTTACTTTATAATAAATCCACCAAACCATCTATCACCAAAAGTTGGAGAACTTTTATTTCAAATGTTACAAGAGAGAACCAAGCATCTTGCGGATCTTACTGCCACAGGATCTTAATATGACCAACTTTTAGTATGTATGGTCTATTTATGTGTATTTGGGAACATAGTATAGGGGTTTTTTTTTTGTCTATTGTTTGTTTCATGTGTATGTATATTGTTTGTTTTATCTGTTGTTATATCATATACATGTAGTGCTTGTTTCATAGGTTTATGTCAATGTTGTTTTGTAGGTTCTTATGTCATAGCATTTGTTTTATAGATTTTTATATCATAGTGTCTATTTTACATGTCGTACTGTTTGTCTTATCTATTTTTATGTCATAGGTTTGCCCTACCTGTTTTATGTCATAGCACAGGTGTCTGTAAGCCTAGTATAGGTTTTACTTGTGTAATGTTTGTTTTATGTCTAATGCCATAGTATTGTGCATGTCCCATGTCTTAATAATTTCTGTATGCATCATATATGGAAATAAAGTATTATTATTTTTTATAGACTGGTAATTTTCTGTATTTGTGTGTTAAATGTTGCACTGTGACGAGTATTTTTTGTTGACATCCACAATCTGACATTAAAGGTTATACCAAATGACTCTATACTACTTTGCATTAAAACATACCTAGTAGTGTTCCAAACAACAAATTAGTATTTTTTTCTTGAATAATGCCGTCGAAGTGGGTTTAGGACATGATTTATGCAGCAACACAACACAAAATATGAGGTAGAACAAAAGTATTTTATTAATAAACTATAAATTCTCTTTGGCTTATTTGGGAGCAGACTCAATCCCACCAGCTGTATTTTGAAATCACGCCTCTAGTCGAACAGACCCTGAGGGAACACAGGTGGCAGTGGGATTGAGCACCACTGGCAACTGCGCCGGGTCTGGCATGACTGAGTGTGTTTGTTTTGACAGCACAACTCGAGTTGCCCGGACCAACAGATTGCTGTGGGATTGAGCGCCACAGGCAACGGCATCGGGTCGGGGGCAAGTGAGTGTGTTTGGGGGCCTAAAAGTGGAGTCCTGTCCCTGCCGATGGCTGGGAAGGACGTAATGTATGCCCAGTCCGACGGATGTACTGTATGAATGTCCCTACCGATGGCCAGGACCTATGTATTGTATGAATATCCCTACCGATGGCCAGGACGGATGTAATGTATGAAAGTCCCTACCGATGGCCAGGACGGATGTGGTGTATGAATGTCCCTACCGATGGCCAGGACAGAGGTGGTGTATGAATGTCCCTATCGATGACCAGGACAGATGTGGTGTATGAATGTCCCTATCGATGACCAGGACAGATGTGGTGTATGAATGTCCCTATCGATGACCAGGACAGATGTGGTGTATGAATGTCCCTATCGATGACCAGGACAGATGTGGTGTATGAATGTCCCTATCGATGACCAGGACAGATGTGATGTATGAATGTCCCTATCGATGACCAGGACAGATGTGGTGTATGAATGTCCCTATCGATGACCAGGACAGATGTGGTGTATGAATGTCCCTATCGATGACCAGGACAGATGTGGTGTATGAATGTCCCTATCGATGACCAGGACGGGTGTAATGTATGAATGTCCCTATCGATGACCAGGACAGATGTCCTGTATGAATGTCCCTATCGATGACCAGGACAGATGTGGTGTATGAATGTCCCTATCGATGACCAGGACAGATGTGGTGTATGAATGTCCCTATCGATGACCAGGACACATGTGATGTATGCATGTCCCTATCGATGACCAGGACAGATGTGATGTATGAATGTCCCTATCGATGACCAGGACAGATGTGATGTATGCATGTCCCTATCGATGACCAGGACAGATGTGATGTATGAATGTCCCTATCGATGACCAGGACAGATGTGGTGTATGCATGTCCCTATCGATGACCAGGACAGATGTATTTATGTTCTGTCCCTACCGATGGCTGGGAAGGATGAAATGTATGCCCTGTCCCTACCGATGGCTGGGAAGGGAGTAATGAATGTATGGATGCTGAGCTGGTAGGATTGGTCCTCTCCGAAGTAACAGGGAAGGTGAGGTGGAAGTTATGGGGAGGAGGCGGGATGATCTGACCATGAGCGATGCTGCAAGGTAGACTGATTGGGAGAAGAAAAATTGATATTGACAAAGAGGGGAGCTTATCTGGATTATACCAGATAAACATGTGTCATGCCAGAATACACATCTAGGGTGTGTGTAGAATAAACACAGAGCTAAAGTCAGCTGGAATGTACTAAGTGGCAGATATGCAGATTATCTCATCTGCTGGGCAACCAAATAGTGTACCTGGGATAAGCACACAAAACTTGGCCTTGGGGATACAGGCCAGATAATGTGTCAGTGCAGCTGCAAAAACAGGACGAAATACTAAATATTTAATCCATCATTAGCACACATGTGGGTGAAAACGTATTGGAGCCGTGACCTCTGGTGCATGACGTCACAACCTGATTACGATTGCGCCGTAAACGTCATAGTCTATGACGTTGGGCGTTGTTACGAAAGATTCATCCAACTGTGGGAGTTCTAGCGAGATGTCGCTGACATTTTGACGTCACAACATGCATTTGAGCGAGATCGTAATCAGGTTGTGTCGTCACAGGTCAAGCGGTCACAGCTTTCGCCGTTTTGAAAGGGGCATGAAATTGTCGCACTTTACTGCTGCTATTTCCAACCTTGGGCAGTTTGAAAACATACAAAAATGTAAAACAAGTCTATATAATCACCTCTACAACAATTTAGCACAAAAAAGTAGCAGATTTTGAGACCATTTTGTATAACCTTTAATGTGCTGAAAATAGATTGCAAGATCGTGGTCAATCAAGAACATAAAAATGAACATATTAATCGGTTTGTTTATTTTCACAATTAAAATACACAGCGGTATTGACAGGCTCCATTGCTCATCATATTGAAATTTTTTATACATTCCTTATGGTGGTTGCAAAATTACAAATAAACTCAATACAAGTCTGTCGGTCGGCGACAAAAACGTAAAAATATTCAATACAGGTGAAAAAAATACTGAATTTTCAGTATCCGGTGGCAAAAATTTGGACTTCTATGAAACCGTGCAGTTAAAGCTAGACCTGTGTTTCATAGATCTTCCCTTTAGTTTTCACAGTTTTTTTTATGCCTCGCCATAATATAAGGGGCATTGGGGGAAGGGGCATATATTTTGTTACCCTCGCAATAAATGAATAAATCATGCAATAAATCCTCAACCATGAAGAATGTCTCCAACTGAAATTGATCTCAGTGATACATGATCACGAGACCTCCCTTGGCAATGCATTTCAGTAATATCTGTCCACAGGTGGCACCACCATGAACAGAGAAAGTGATTTGGGTTTGGATGGGGGGATTCATTTTCGCACAATAAATCCTCAACCAATTGACGCTAAAATATTTTCATAGTAGTCAGATGTTCACTTCAAAGACATGAAAGCTAGATATCAGCCGAATGTCAGCCGAATCAAATTTGATTAATCTTGCCCTTATTCTAATAATCATGACTAAAATGGCATATCAATTTTCTTTTCTCCGTCTCAAACTTAATGTATACTTGTAGGCCTATTTAGGTGGGAGCAGATATCACCTTCAGTGATTGTTCATCGTCACTCCTATGCAAACAATGTCCTGCAATACATATGCCACATTATCTTTCATTGTAGGTAAAATGTTCAAGTCTCAGGATTTGCCAGTGTTTGCAGAGTTCTTCATCATGTTCCATAACGACAAGCCAGTGGATTGGCTCCTAGATAATATGATGTATGTTAAATTCTGCAGTCCAGAAAAAACTCCAGTAAGTATGCTTCATTAGAAAATTTTGGTATTTATGGTTTGTTTCTGCAATCAAAGCTGTGCGCAGGCATATATTGAAGTCCATAAGGCTCTTGTTGTGGTGTCACTCAAGGTTTGTTTCTGCAATCAAAGCTGTGCGCAGGCATATATTGAAGACCATAAGGCTCTTGTTGTGGTGTCACTCAAGGTTTGTTTCTGCAATCAAAGCTGTGCGCAGGCATATGTTGGAAGACCATAAGGCTCTTGTTGTGGTGTCACTCAAGGTTTGTTTCTGCAATCAAAGCTGTGCGCAGGCATATGTTGAAGACCATAAGGCTCTTGTTGTGGTGTCACTCAAGGTTTGTTTCTGCAATCAAAGCTGTGCGCAGGCATATGTTGAAGACCATAAGGCTCTTGTTATGGTGTCACTCAAGGTTTGTTTCTGCAATCAAAGCTGTGCGCAGGCATATGTTGAAGACCATAAGGCTCTTGTTGTGGTGTCACTCAAGGTTTGTTTCTGCAATCAAAGCTGTGCGCAGGCATATGTTGAAGACCATAAGGCTCTTGTTGTGGTGTCACTCAAGGTTTGTTTCTGCAATCAAAGCTGTGCGCAGGCATATGTTGAAGACCATAAGGCTCTTGTTATGGTGTCACTCAAGGTTTGTTTCTGCAATCAAAGCTGTGCGCAGGCATATGTTGAAGACCATAAGGCTCTTGTTGTGGTGTCACTCAAGGTTTGTTTCTGCAATCAAAGCTGTGCGCAGGCATATGTTTAAGACCATAAGGCTCTTGTTGTGGTGTCACTCAAGGTTTGTTTCTGCAATCAAAGCTGTGCGCAGGCATATGTTGAAGACCATAAGGCTCTTGTTGTGGTGTCACTCAAGGTTTGTTTCTGCAATCAAAGCTGTGCGCAGGCATATGTTGAAGTCCATAAGGCTCTTGTTGTAGTGTCACTCAAGGTTTGTTTCGCCCTCAAGCTTGGGGCAGCATGGTTCACCATGCCATGTTTGTCTGGCACAGGAGGTAGATTAAAGTACCAAACAGATTGGGCTCTCTGAGGATCCATTGTGATCAGTGTCTGTAGAGCCTAAGTTTCAAAATTCAATTTTTTTTGTAGTTTTGGTTAGGTTTTTGTTAGGGTTTTGTTAGGGTATGTTTGTTTGGGTCATCGTCGCCGTGTGACCAATAAGGTTAGGTGCGACGTTAAAATTCAACCAATCAAGGTTTGTTTCTGCAATCAAAGCTGTGCGCAGGCATATGTTGAAGACCATAAGGCTCTTGTTGTGGTGTCACTCAAGGTTTGTTTCTGCAATCAAAGCTGTGTGCAGGCATATGTTGAAGACCATAAGGCTCTTGTTATGGTGTCACTCAAGGTTTGTTTCTGCAATCAAAGCTGTGCGCAGGCATATGTTGAAGACCATAAGGCTCTTGTTGTGGTGTCACTCAAGGTTTGTTTCTGCAATCAAAGCTGTGCGCAGGCATATGTTGAAGACCATAAGTCTCTTGTTGTGGTGTCACTCAAGGTTTGTTTCTGCAATCAAAGCTGTGCGCAGGCATATGTTGAAGTCCATAAGGCTCTTGTTGTGGTGTCACTCAAGGTTTGTTTCGCCCTCAAGCTTGGGGCAGCATGGTTCACCATACCATGTTTGTCTGGCACAGGAGGTAGATTAAAGTACCAAACAGATTGGGCTCTCTGAGGATCCATTGTGATCAGTGTCTGTAGAGCCTAAGTTTCAAAATTCAATTTTTTTTGTAGTTTTGGTTAGGTTTTTGTTAGGGTTTTGTTAGGGTATGTTTGTTTGGGTCATCGTCGCCGTGTGACCAATAAGGTTAGGTGCGACGTTAAAATTCAACCAATCAAGGTTTGTTTCTGCAATCAAAGCTGTGCACAGGCATATATTGAAGTCCATAAGGCTCTTGTTGCGGTGTCACTCAAGGTTTGTTTCTGCAATCAAAGCTGTGTCCAGGCATATATTGAAGTCCATAGGGCTCTTGTTATGGTGTCACTCGAGGTTTGTTTCTGCAATCAAGGCTGTGTGCAGGCATATATTGAAGTCCATAAGGCTCTTGTTGTAGTGCCACTCAAGGTTTGTTTCTGCAATCAAAGCTGTGTGCAGGCATATATTGAAGTCCATAAGGCTGTTGTTGTGGTGTCACTGAAAGTTTCATTATTGTGAACATTGAACAGCTCAGCCAGAGCGCTACATGTAGGACAATGGTTGTTGTCACCATCAAAAAATATCTCCAGTTTCATTGCTCGTGAAATATGTAACCATTTTCTTTAGCAGCGAACTGATATTTCAACCATATATATTTTTCAGGCTGTTTGTCGGAAAATTGTGGCTGAAATTCGACGGCGATACAAGCCTTCTCTCTTCCAGCATATCGGTATTCATTCCTCACTGAAGGGGAAAACACAAAAATTGAAGGTGAGAATTAGCCTAGCTCCATTTACATTTGACAGGTTATTCAAGCTCCATTCATATTTACAGTATTAAAGATAAGAATTAGCCTAGCCCCATTAATATTTACAGTGGACTGTTGCATTGAAGGTAAGAATTAGCCAAGCTCCATTCCTATTTATAGTGGATTGGTGTATTGAAGGTAAGAATTAGCCAAGCTCCATTCCTATTTATAGTGGATTGGTGTATTGAAGGTAAGAATTAGCCCTAGCTCCATAAATATTTACCCTGGATTGGTGAATTGTAGGTAAGAATTAGTGATACATACTCCATGTAAGAAACACGAGACAATGCATATAATAGCCAGGTTTGGGCACAGCAATGTGTCTAGACTTGAGCCTTTTAAGCGACACAAAGAGTCAGACAATAGCTTCCTACATGAAGTACATGTTACTGTATCTACCAAATTAGCCTAGTCCCATCAATATGTACAGTGGTAAGAATTAGCCTTGCCCTTGATATCGGTTATTTCTAAATTTTGAACTTTTCGTGACAGTATACATGTCACGCTCTAAAGTGTTGTGTTTCATCAGAATAACTGATACATGTATTTACAAAGATATTTTCGCAGCATTGGCTGCATTTTACCGAGGATCCAATTTTCGATGAACAGTGACAGGTAATATAAAATCTGGGCCTACTTGTTTTGTCAGTTACGGTGCTATCATTCATCTATAAATATGTGATAAACAGATTATGATATACCCATTTCCATATCGTCCCTAGCATCAGCCGTCGACCCCGATATCAGTCCTTGGGCCTTCAGCCCTCTGGGTGATATGGCGGTCTCGGGCTGATACCAGGGCCGATATGGAAATGGGTATACAATAATCTCCATGTATGACTGTAACCCTCCGACACTTCAATTCAACAGATTTCCTGACTTGCACAACATTCAAGTTCGTCCTTTAAGAATAGAACTGCGATCATAGAACCGACAGGTGTATTAAGATATGATTCACGGAGGTTCATTCTTCCACTCCCTTTCCTATCTCTGTAGCATGGGACGGGCTTTTTAACTATTGATAACTGGTGCAAATATTGGGACTCAATGACATGGCATTGAGTACATTTTGGGCAACACGTGATGTGCATGTCTGCGTGTGACAAGGGAACCAATTAAATCGTCACATCATTTGGCCAGCCAATCATAGATTGCCATGCGGTCAGCTCATCTCGCCTCCCTAACTGTGTCGTCAGTCGGCTGTTAGCATGCCTAGCAGGCAGACGTGCGATTTGTAAATGAACAACCCTCCTCCACCCTCAGTCACATCACCTCGGGCTTTACTTGTTGAACTTTCCTATGGGAATCACGCCAAGATGGCTTGGCTTTCTTTTCCAAATCATGATAAATGTAGCACTATTTTACACTTTAAGCATAAAGCAGCAGCCTCTATTTCAATCCTATTGCTAGTCCTACCTACAGCAGTAGCACGGACCGCTGGTACAAGCATTGTGTTACAAGCAACATCGCATTGCTGCAACATTCGGTGTTACAATTAAGCAACACCACCTTGCTGCGACATTCGGTGTTACAAGCAACACCACCTTGCTGCGACATGCGATGTTAGAAGCAACACCACATTGCTGCGACATGCAGTGTTGCAAGCAACACCACATTGGTGCGACATTCGGTGTTACAAGCAACACCACCTTGCTGCGACATTCGGTGTTACAAGCAACACCACATTGCTGCGACATTCGGTGTTACAAGCAACACCACCTTGCTGCGACATGCGGTGTTACATGCAACACCACATTGCTGCGACATTCGGTGTTATAAGCAACACCACATTGCTGCGACATTCGGTGTCACAAGCAACACCACCTTGCTGCAACATTGGGTGTTACAAGCAACACTCCTGTTCGCCTGTGTCACAAGCAGTGACATGGGCAGGTGTTACAAGCAACACCTTATTTGCCAAAATAAACTATATTAATATAAATACTAGTTTTGTTGTGTGTTGCGTAAATGATAAATATGGATCAGATTATCCTACTATTCAAAGAAAGGACCATTACGCTTACATTTATGATTATTTTGGCAACTATAGGTCAAAAATAGTCTGGTTGTCATTGATAAAAAGTATTTTCTTTGCTGAAGAGATAGGAAAGAGTCCGGATGAATGAACCGCTGTGAGTCACTTCTCAATGCACCTGCATTATTGAAGGATTAACTTGAATTTTGTGCAAGGGGGATATTGTAAGCTTTTATTCCCTCATCTGTCATCTGGTTGAGGGAGTATTGTCACGGTTGTCTAACTGTCAAGAACTATTCTCTCTCCTGTCTGACAGAATTATACATATTGCATATTATTTGTTTGAACCCAACAAGGAGCAGAGTTTATAGGTCACATGAAGTAATACTGGCCTACATATTGAAGTTAGAATGCTGATTTGGATGGGTGAATGATCTCTTCATTGACAAAATCTTTATTATTTCCTATTAAATCTTTGATTTCAGGATAAAGATTTTGGTAAACCTAATAACAACTTGATCCGAAGTCACAAAAATCCACCAGCAGAGGTGAAGACTTCTCTGACGGTCTACCAAAAATACACCCTGGAGAAAGCGTACATGGGAGAAACGATATTCTGGGGCCTCACTCCGGAGGCTGATGACACCATAGAAATCCACTTCAAACCCCCTGTTTTCATCCTCAAGTGAGTATCATATTTTCTCCGCTATTTTAATTCTGATGTTTTTCATTGTTATTTTAATAATCTGTACTGGTCGGGATTTGGTGTAAGGTATGTAAGTTCTATGGTGTCTCTCCTATCCCTAGTGTCCTGAGAGATTAACTACCAATGGATCATTTCCTTGAAGCTGGAAGATGTTCACAATATAGAATGAGAGCCTTATGAGCATCAATATACCAGCACCCATGCTATTGATTGCAGAAATTAAAAAATTAGAGGTGAATTGCAAAGCTTTCCAATGTTCTGCTAACATGTCAGAAATCAAGGCCTTTGCAGTTACAGTTGTTTATGTGTGGTAATAGTTCTGTGAATTAATTTTTTCTTCCGAGTACATGTATATGATAAGTCAAAATTATACCTTTCAAAGTCGTCGTCGATTGCCTCCTATTGTTTTTGGAACGTAAAGACGTTATATTGGTCCTCACTCATTCATCTGACGTAGCATGACGTCATGTAAAATGATACATTAACTAAAACTTGAATGACGGAGACCTCTATAACGTCATGACATTCTACAAGCAAAGAGACAAGTGATGTAAGTTTTCAATACAGATTTATAACAGGATAACTTTAAATATTGTTATGAATAGAATTTATCAAAATTTATTTGCCCAAAATCTTGTAACCGTTATATCACATAACACGTAAGATGTATGTAAGCAACATTAAGCTTTACAGTTCACCTTAAAGAGGCACAAATTTGGAGAGCCTAGCCATGATACCAAGGTGTTATAATAACTAGAATTTGGTCTTGATAAAATAGATCAAGGTCAGTCAACGTGGAAAGGTTTCTAGTCAATTACCAGTTGCATATGTAGTAGGATTTGGAGCACCTAGATGTGATGCTCATCTTCATTAGGCTTATGACTCATTGCCAGGTGCATGTGTTAATGAATTTTGAAAGCCTGACACAGTACTTCGAGAGAGATGTTGCATTAACAAACAAGATGGATAGACAGACGGATGCTTTGACATCAAGATTAGTAGGGTTCCTCTTTGCCCAATGGGTAATTGTATACCCGAAGTTTGGTTACACCCATGACCTGGAACTCAAGATATAGCACAAACGTTAAAGGTGAAGTGCAAAGCTTACCAATGTTCCACTAAAATGTTACAAATCAAGGCCTATGTAGTTATAGTTGTTTATGTGTGGTAATAGTTCTGTGGGTTATTCTCTTCTTCCGAGAATACGATAAGTCAAAACTCATACCTCCAGAAACGGGAGCCACAACTTTCAAAAACGTTATCGATTGCCTCTCATTGTTTTGGGAACATATAATGACAATATAGTGGTCCTCGCTCATTCATCCGATGTCATGTAAAATTATACATTAACTGAAACTTGAATGAAGGAGAGCTGTATAATGTCATAACGTTTTAAAACAAAGAGAGACCAGCGATGTACGTTTTCAGTATGGATTCATAACTGGATAACTTCAATATTGTTATTAGTACAATTTAGTAAAATATATTCGCTCCAAAATCGTATAACGGTTATATCACACAACACAAAATGTATGTAAGCAACATTTTAGAATAAAATTTAAACCTTTACAGTTTCTTGAAGTTTTAGAACTTCGGCATATATAACACAAGGCTATTCTATGGATAACAACTTCTTTATTGCTGTGGAGCTGATGTTTCATTGGAGATCCTTCTAACTTTTTCAAAGCTAATAGTTGGAAGTATCTCATATGAAACGTCAGCTCCACAGCAATAAAGAAGTTGTTATCCATAGAATAGCTTTGTGTGTTAGCTTTAATGGAAGACAGACGGAAAGAACTCAATTTCTTATTATACAACCTTGTTTAAGAAGAGCATATAATCAGTATACATGTAGTTCTGATACATGTAGTGCTATCTCTCATTATTTATTCCCATAAAGACCTGTACCTAATATCATTCCTAAAGATTGCTGCTAGCTATTCGTCTTGAAGGTTTCTGCTGGAAATGGGAGTATAACATTTATCATGTGTTCATATTTTTTTCATCAATGGTCACCTCTTAATATGATCTTAATGTGTTCTCTCTTCTTACAGGTATTTATTTCGGAGTGGAAATCGTGAACACCCGGGTGATCGTTTCTTTAACACCACTGTTGAAATCCTACCAGCGTCTCACATCAATGATAATGGAGCTATCATAGAGAACCAGCCCGGTTCTAAGATGTACCCTGAAGGGGATAAGGGCTTTCTTATCGTGGGTCAGTTCTCCAAAGAAGGACTGGCACAGGGAGACATCACCGACAAACTGGGTGAAATCGCTGTACTCCGCTTACACTCACTGACCAAGAGTGAAAGCTGGGTTATTCTTAGTGAGGTGAGTATAATTTGTTACAATGTATTCAAACATTTTCTTCCTTCTGAAATAAATGGGTTATCTGATTCGTGACCCTAAAATTCTGAATCCATGTCTTGTATATATTATCATTAAATGCAACGATATTCAGATTGACAAGATTTGTAAAAACCATTAGAATTGGGGAGTGCTTCAGCTTGAAACAGATTATGGTAGAACAGGCCACAAAATTTTGCATGAACGATCATTCAGTTCGCCTAGAGGTTATGCAAAACGAAATGAGCGCGAACGTTCGCGTAAAATGAATCATATTTTGCTGTCAAGTCATTTATTGAATAAATTATCTTTTTCACCACTGTCAAAACTTCAAAGTATGAATATCAGTACAGTGAAATAAATGTCAGAACACTTTATCACAATCGACATCTCGTCCGTGGTGCATAGCAGGGGATATTCTGATAACTTAATTCTCATGCATTCACTCACGTTCATTATCTCTCGGACTTCCGGGTATGCGCAAAGACCAATTGCGTATGGTTTGGGCGGAAGCAGCGTGTTTTATCACGGCAGACTTTTCAATAAACATCGTGTGTTGAGCAAGGCTCTAAGTTTGTTGTTTTGTCCGTAATAAATACGGTATTTAATCAAGTGATCATTGTGACTCTTTTCAGTTCTCGGGTGTCAATAAGTTCATAACAATGCATTGGCTTTCATTGATTCAAAGCTATAGTTGTCATCTGATCTCAATCAAAGCAGATTATCGATGGAACATAAGAAGCGATTCGTCATCCTCATAGTTAAGCCCTGCGAAAGAAGCTGTATTTTGTCGACATACACGCATGCTGAGTTAAGCCCTGTCGAAGAAAGTATTTCTCACCCAGTATAATCCATACAATATAAATTAACCACCATGGACCATGATAGAAAGGGGGAACATTAGGCGAAACTTTTCTGCGAGCTAGATCTAACGGACTCTCAACTCCAATTTAACTTCAGTCTATTTCCTCAAATTTTCATCTATCCATGTTCCCTGGCCGGCTCGCATTCACAATGAACACAAGGCTCATAATGGACTTTAGTTTTTGCTTTCTAAAGACTGTCAAAAAACATCGCACAACATGCTGGATTTACCTCTTGAGATGTCCCCACGTATATACCACACTGGTCAATTTACATACATCCATTGTTTTCGGCCAGATTATCGTTGATTTGTAACCATTTTGCAGAACATTTCTGTGAAACCTTTAGGTTATGTTAACTCCGGTAACCTTTTTGCATAACCTTATTGCCACAGGCCCTCAAAACAAGAGTTTTGGGGGATGTGGGCTGTGGTATTGCGGTGAAGTATCGAAATGTGGGGTCTCTATATATAACCCCATGCTTTATATAAAAAGGTTCGAAACGCATTTTGGATGAAACGAGAAATAAACGATTTACCTCCAAAGAAAATACATCAGCATATTCTACAAGTGTCACTCTATATATTCCCGTCGTCAAATTAGTAAATTTGTGCATTTTTTTACATTTGCCGGGCGATTCAAAATCCAACGTAACTGTCCATCCATCCCGGAACACCATGGCGGGCTTCGTTCTCAATTCTAATTGGTCAGTTGCGACACGCCTCCGACAAAGAGGTCACACACTGATCAGCTGCCGGAGGTGTGTCGCGACTTGTATTTTTATATATAGCATGGGGTTATATATAGAGACCCCATATTTCGACACTTCACCGTAATACGACCGCCCACACCTCATGAAACTCTTGTTTTGAGGGCCTGTGCTATGTGCACCAAAGGCTATTTTGGGGTGCAAATTTCTCAAATTTTGAGGCCTGGTAGAAATACTTTCTGCATATTGTTTAAATGTGGAGCAGGGCTCTTGTCTCAAATTCACATCCAAGAAAAATATATTTCTGTTTATTGTGTTGTACAAATCTCATGGAAGCAATACAAGTACAATCACACTGGTATGTACAATAGAATAGTTATGTGTCATAGAAGTATTAAATTCCAGTAAGTTTAATACCCTGAGATAATCGAGATGTAATTAATCAGAAAGAGTGTTCTACAAAATTTGTAAGAACCTTAATTATATAAGTTCTCTTAAATTCAGGATGAAGTGTATTAGAAAGGCTGATCAGTTGGACTCCATATTTAGAATCCCTTAAATGTTGATAGAATGCTTGAACTAATAGATGAGGGACTATACGTTGACATATTACTCTCAGAGAACTGCTTTATTCATTGTTGTTGTTGTTGTTATTGGCAGATAATGATTACTACCCAGAAGAAGAGGTGACCCCGGCATACATCTCAGCTGATCTTTCCTTAGGTCTGTGAGATGACCTCTTGTAGAATTGATGATGAACAGCGGGGATACAATGGGAACAATGACAGAGATGTCTGCCATAGGGTTTAGTAGATGTTGTACAGACATTGGGACCAGTTTTTTAGGCCGTGGTCCGGTACCGCACAGAACATGTACAAACACATTGTGATAAAGGGTTAACTTTTATGTTCGATAGTCCTAGTAATGACTTTATAGGTCGTTGAATCATAGGAAAGTACGAAAAACAGTCATTCATGCCCTATGTGATCCGCTAAAATTATTCAAATGAAATGCCACTGTGGTAACTTGTGACCAAGTGAACAAACAAATCCCAAAAGAAGCTGTTACACACGAATACAAAGGATATCAGTATTGTTACCCCTCAGCCCATAGGGTTGTGGGGTCTTGTCGTTGCCATGTACGTACGTACGTCCGTCCGTCCGTCAACATGTTCTTGTCCGCTGAATATCTGCAGATCTATGAAGTCGGGCCTGACCAAACTTTGGTGAGAGCTTCCTGAATGTTGACTGATGAAATGATTAGATTTTCAGATGGCTATGATGATTTCATGATTTTTAATTATTTTTTTTAATTCTGTATTGATGGCTCCGCTTTTGCACTGTTATCTATACCCTTCAACATGTTCTTGTCCGCTGAATATCTGCAGATCTATCAAGTCGGGCCTGACCAAACTTTGGTGAGAGCTTCCTGAATGTTGACTGATAAAATGATTAGATTTTCAGATGGCTATGATGATTTCATGATTTTTAATTATTTATTTTCATTATTTATTGATGGCTTAGCGTTTGCACTGTTATCTGTGCCCATCGGGAACCCTTGGTTGCATGTTTCATTGTGACTTTTAAAGGTTCCCTGATACAAGAAAGCCTGGTCCATTCAAGACTATCATTGTATGGGCCCCACTCCCACCCCCCCCCCCTCCCCTCCCCCAATTCCTATTTATCTGGGAGCTTTCATGATGCTACACTTGTTCAACATATGCGCTACCCTCGGGAGGATTTCCCCACCCCTGGGGCACTAAATGTTATTGAACTTTTACCTATCCAAAGCTTCTCAGCTTCATGTGATATGTATGAGATGCAGTGTTCATTGTTTTTTCACACACACATGCGGAATCACCTAAAATTTATTTCTTTATAGTGATAACTAACAGGTTGGTGACATTATTTTATTTCAGAAGTACAAGAGGAAATAACCGGCAGTATCGAACCCCTGTTTTTCTTCAATTTTGCTACATTGATTTATCCAAAAGCTTTTGCATGTTACTGTACCTTGGAAATTATTTAAAACAAGTGATTAGGAGAGCCCATTTTTAGCCTGACTCTGGACAATTTTGAACCAGTAGGCATACCTGGAGCTTATGCCCCCCCCCCCCCCCCATAATGATAATGGTGGGTTTGTGTCAATCATTGTGTTTCTATGCCATTAACTTGTTATCACACTTGTGCAATGCATAAATTGCCACTGATAAAGCTACACTTTCTTGCATGCTGTAATCCCAGCACACCACTCGCGTGAAAACGAAGTCTATAAAAACGGTACAGAAATCACACAAACTGTATCCGCAAGGCTGTATCCAGGGATTTTTTGCAGGTTCCGATCCCAAACTCCCAGTTCATTTTCGTAATTCATTATGGATGGTCCAATTTGTTTTAGTGAATTTCGGCGCAAAGAGCCTATGATCAATCACAAAACAGACGTTTATTAACATGAAATTCAATACCCAGCTATGCAATTGGATCGATATTGAGGCTCCCAGAAGCTTTTTCTAGGAGTATTTTCTTCAGAAATGCTTTCAAATTGAACAACAACAACGCTTTCGTTTTTTGTTTCATTTGAGTTTTGGGCGCCCATACGTTTTCCGGAACTAAATTGGTTCTACATGCAGCCCTGATCCTACTTGACCAATAAAAACAGGCTGAGGGGTCCATGCACCTTTTAGGTGCTTGCCTGCAATTCATGTTTTTCTCTACATTTGTTTCAATGTGATGAAGAGGATATCAATAGAACGTTGATCAGTTTTATACACATACAAGTATATGCATTTACATACATTCAGACTTTTTCAGTGAAAAATATCATGTAATATGTAAGCAAACAGAGAGCAGAGGTCATAGTTCTGTTAGGGCTTCTCTTGACTGTGTGGTTTGAACCAGTCACAGTGAGAATAGACAAACTTGTACATATCGACTGGTATTTGTCCTATATGAAAGCTCCACACAATTACCTGACAAGGACTACGGTAATTTCCCTAATAATTCACGATGCAGTGATGAAACTCGCAACTCCAAAAATTGGCTACTTTCGAATTATTTGTCGCGCTAATTCCAGAAAAACGCTTATATTCTAATTATATGCTACGCTGATTCTCACGGAAGATCCAAAATGGCGGACCGCTTCACCGGGATCGTTGTGATCTTGATAACCGTGTATTATGTTTGATATCTCCATCATAGTTCATTTAAAAGACTCTGCAGTGCTCACAAAACCCGGTCGACAACTCGCCAATGGGCGACTAAAAAATGACAACTGGCGACTGAATTTTCCAGTCACTCGCCAATGTGTCGATTAAAAAATAACTCGGCAAAGTGGCGAGTGAATTTTTGGTCAATGAAGTGTTTAGTCGCCAAAGTATTTTTGTGTTAAGTTTATCAGGCAGCGAAATCCAATCAGGCCTAAAATGTACAGGAAATAATGACAGAATAATGCCGATGATACAGATATGGGGAAGCCTAGTCTATTTATAGAGACCACGTGGTCTGATGTAATATCCGTGCTCTTCAAATCATGCACAGGCGTGACACAATAAAATCACGTGCTCGCCCTAGAAAAGTTAATCCACGACCCGCTGACCGTTCTCAGCCAATGAAATCATCATAGTAAAAATTATAGTAAACAAATTCTATGAAACAATCTTGGCGGGAATTTGCAAGTTCAAGGTCAAGAATGCGATGGTATGCCTGAAGCACGACATGTGCGTTTTGACTTCAGTGTCGCTTCTAAAACAATTGTAGTCCAGTAAAACCAGCTCAGTAAATTTATATGCTGAAAGACAAACGTCATGTGGTAAAAGTTTGCAGAGAAGAGTTTGGAACTTTTGTTTCACCTGACCCGACTTTTCATTCAAGCCATTTCGGATTTGCGTAACCGACACACAAATGATCGTTTCCTTCGCGCAAAATTTCGAGGGTACACTGCAATATTTTTTTTTTCTCTTTTATTTTTCAAACTAACACTGGATTATCATGTTGTTGGAAAGACTGATTCGTCTGTCACTTTATTACATCGAAAGGTCGCTAGGGATTGGCGAGTGAATAAAACATTAGGTCGCCAATGTGGCGAGTAGATTTTTAGCCTCACTCGACAAATGGCGACCAACTGGAAAAATTTTTTGTGACCCCTGCTCTGGGACCCAGGGCTCACGAAACCCAGTCGACAACTCGCCAAAAGGCGACTAAAAAATGACAACTGGCGACTGAATCGTTCAGTTACTTGCCCAATGTGTCAATTAAAAATAGAGTAAATCGCCAAAGTGGCGAGTGAATTTTTGTTACATGAAGTGTTTAGTCACCAAAGTAATTTTGTGTTTAGTTTATCAGGCAGCGAAATCCGAGCAGGCCGAAAATGTACAGGAAATAATGCTGACGAAAAACAGACATGGGGAAATCCTAGTCTATTTACAGACCGCACGTGGTCTGATGTAATATCTGGGATACCTCACCTAATTATATTTTGACTGAGCACGTGAAACCATGTGCAGGCTGGCATGAACGAGTCTATTTTGCGTGACACAATAAGATCATGTGCTCGCCCCAGAAAAGGTAATTTGCGACCCGCTGACTGTTCTCCGCCAATGAAATCATCATAGTAAAACTTAACGTAAACAAATAAACTTGGTGGGAATTTGCAAGGTCAAGAGTTGAAACGGCTTGTCCCATTCCAGTGCAAAGAGGTGATACGCCTAAAAGCACGACATGTGCGTTTTGACTTTAGTGTCGCTTCTAAAATAATTGCAGTAATTTGGTTAAAAGTTTGCAGAGAAGTGGTTGGAACTTTCGTTTCATCTGACCGACTTTTCATTCTGGCCATTTCGGATTTGCGTAATCGACACACCAACGATCGTTTCGTTCACGCAGACTGTCGAGACGAGGGTACTCTGCATAAGTTTTTTTTGTTTCTCTCTTTTCTTTTTTCAAACTAACAATAGATTATCATGTTGTTGGAAACAAGTCCGTCATTTTATTACATGGAAACGTTGTTCTGGATTGGCGAGTGAATAAAACACCAACATCAATGTCTATTGACATCTCCCCGTAGCTCAAATGAAATACTCAACTGATCCCATGCTGCAGTCAAAATGTATGGGGCACGTTATGCAGGTCTGAAGAAATGAAATAATGCCTCCCTCGACAAAGCAGTTGTGAACATACTAACTATTATGCCGAAGCCCTGACAGGGACAAACAGAGGGAAACATTTATATCTTTGTTCTACCATATCATCTGTTTATTAAAGAAAATGAGACATATAACACAAAATAAGAAAAAAATTCACTTGACTTTCAGCGGCACGAACTCCGCGACGAAAACGGGAGTGTTCGAATTTATTGTTTATTGATATTAAAAATGCTCCCGTTTTCGTTTTATTAGGATGGAGAAAATCACGACAGCGGAAAAATCGGCAGTTTTTGAATTAAATTTGGAAGGTGAATTATTAGGGAAATTACCGTAGTCTCAAAGACACAGTCGATATACCAGTGACTGGCTGGCTCTGTTGATAAGAAAGCTGCATGAGAAATGGCTCGGATCAAGACAACAGACAATCAACATGCCTGGTACTTGCTCATACATAGTGTAAACTGTGTAATGTGATAGCAGGTGGAATTAGTGATTTGCCCACCTTTAATACCATGAAAATGGTCACTCAGCCAGTGGTGATTGGAGTTGGCCTAGATTTATTCCAGAGAATACTATACCTACACTTGAGTGCTGCAGGTAAACAGCTCTGGCCTGCTTTGTGATTTGATCCTCAAAGTATTAACTCATTATGTTGAATTAACTCGTACATTTAGCTATAAATCTAATGCTATGTAATATGATGTCAGTAGCTGTACATGTGAATTGAAGAACAAGCAGACATATCAGCCGTAATTGTGATGTTCCATACAGATACATACTTGTAGTATCCATCAAACTCATCCTCTGTTGATCAGAGGCTGGAATCATTGTTGCCATTTGAGATTAAAACAAATAAGAAGAGGACATAGATGTCATCATGCTTTTGGTTATTGCTTCCATCTATGGCTTCTATTTTACACAGAGTAACAGCTTCCCTCCAATACTAGCTCTAATACTAGCTCTCCAGTTCAGTCGAACACTTGAAATATTTAGGTCAGTGATCCCGAGTCCAATCTGAATGACCTAGCTATTCTTGATGTTTAACAAGTCCACTGTTAAAGATGTAATCGGCCTCAAAATTGATGGTTATCGTAAACTCTCCCCTGTGGGCTTTTCAACAGCGAAGTTCGTTAAAGCATCATATTTGATGACAATGGGATCGCCATATACCACGAATGCAAGAATACCTTGTCAAAGAAATTTGAAACTTTGCATGTTTTGACGGGTTTCTGCTTTGCCATTGAGTTGTACGCGGAGAGGAAAATGAAGTCACTGCATGATGTTTGAGTGATGTAGCGACACTGCGAATCTGAATGCTGAACAGCTGCAGCCATGGCATAACGGCCTGGCCTGTGCCGGAGGTTCGGTAAAGTCGCATAGCACACGTTGGTAAAATGTTTCTGAAAAAAATAAACGGAACGCCATGCCATTTATTTTCAAATACCACTTCCTTCTATTTCACATGAATGGTAGAAACAAGTTTATTCTTTTTGTGGTCAAATGTGTTTTATTTTGTACCTGTCGTAACATATGTCACTTCCACGGAGTTTGAGAGACATCAATTTCAGCCTAGATTTGAGACCGATTACATCTTTAATCATGCAATTTTACATGTAGTTGAAGAGTTTACTCGCAACTATGGTTTTTGTTTTCTCGAGGATATCTGCTGAATTGAATCATCTAGTGTGTGAACATCTCTAGCAGGACTAGATCTTCATAATTATTGTTCACTGATTTATTAGTAATCATTCACAACATGAATTGTTTCATAATCACAAAGAAATGTAGTGTGTATGGCCTGATTTCACATTATATATGCATGTTCAATGTTAGTTTACATCCACTGGGAGTCGTAGTAACTATTAAGATATGAAACTGGAAGCACTTTACACAAATCATGTCCTCTTGAAAGATGAAATCTTTAACTTATATATACATGTATAAAGAAAGTTTTATTGTATAATGCAATTTGTATATAAATATAGTTGATTTGACTAAAGTGAAATCACTTGTTCAAGGTGGACAAGGATGATGAATATTAGGAGAGTTTCCTTTATTTTCAACAAAAATAAGATTGATTTGAAATATCTTTTTCTTGAAATTGATGTAGACTATCATGAGAAGTACATACTGAGATGAGTGAAAAGAGAAATGGGTGATACCATTGCTCAAATACTCTACTCCTTACCAGAGTAATAAAGCTAATTGATCTCATAGGTTTCATATGAGACATAAATTATAACTCCAAATAATCTTATTATTAATACTTCATTTTGATGGTTATGACTAATATTGAGCAAGCATATTACCACTGGAGTGGTATGTACAAGAGATATCAGTGTATAAACTGTATCAAGTCATCAGAATTCACATCCAAACAGTTGTTACTTTCTATCTGGTTGATGGTGTAATGCTTGCAGAAAAAAACTAACAACATGAAGTGTCATAATTTGAAGTTGCCTTTCAGGTTGTCTGCAGGCCTAGACTATCTGAATTTAATCAATATGACCATTTCTAGTGAATTGTTTCTATATATTTATACCTATTTCTTAAAAAATGTTGAACAGCATTTTTAGGCGTAAAAGTAGTAAAACATCTTTATGTCAACTGAGGCTAAATACTGTTGCATGGATATGTTATTTATTCCAGAGATAGCTGGTGAAATTTGTAGTATGTTGGCAGAATTTCTTTCCACAGATGCCTGAATTTATCTTTTGCTGTCTGAATAATTAGATAGAAGAAATACAGTGAGAATTTGATTTAGAGAACTTCTTGTCATTATTTTTTTTGCCTGCCGTGTGATGATGTATAATGCGATAGGGAGTTCTGTCCATACATTAACTTTTGGAAGCTATGTGATATCTCCAGTTACCGGTCATAGATTTGTACCAAATTCATGGAAATTGCTAAAGTACAGTCCAGAGATGCAGATTGTGATTGCAAAGAATATTCCTGTCGATTCTGACCAAAGTGGTATTGTCTGCATGCATCTGTCTGGCTGTCTGTTCATCTTGTTAACATGATATCTCTTGAAGAATTATTGTCAGGCTTCTTTTCAAATTGAAGATAACTGACCATGACCTATTATTTTCAAAGACCAAATTCTATTTTTTAAAAACCTTTTCCAATTTGATTGACCTTGATCTATTTTATCATGTCACGTTCTAGTTATTGCATTATCCCAGGGTCATGGCCATACTCTCCAAATTTGTCCCTTTAAGCTTTTGTTTCTGCAGAAAACTGTGTGCGCAGCCATCTATTGAAGCCCATAAGACTCGTGTTTGTATAAGCGCTATGTTCACGTGATAACCAAGACATTTTGTTTTAGCAAGATTGCTTAGATGTTCAATAAGATGGACTTCTGGTGACATGAACATCATGAATACGAAGTGTCATAATGTTGAGAGGAAATTTGTTAAATAGATTTCACACCCTTCCAAATACATTCAAGATTTAAAGATTGCACTTGTCATATGGACTGCTGATAGAACTGGATAAAACCAACATTCATCATGTTCATGAGAGGGGTTTATATGCCCATCCTCCCCATTTTATTGCTTTTGCTATTCTTGTATATTATAGTGAAACCTCAACCCACCCAGATTGGACATTATGCAATATATAGCTGATCTCTTTATACCACTGTTACTGCTATGAAAAGATCATGTGAAAAGATGTAATCGTGGTGACTGCAGAATTTTGGACTGTTCCAAATGTGATTTTGGTTGAATATGATCTGGTTAATTTATTTCAGTCTGATTATTTGTTGAACATAGCTCTAGTCTTGCTGTCCTGTATCTCTTTCTTGTTGCATTCATTGACATCAGGTAGAATCAAGATCTTAGCTAGGGTACAGGAGTTCTCTCCCTTGGATCATATCTGCCAGTATGTGCTTACAATCTTGATGTCATTGTCCTTTTGATTCAAAGATAACAAATTTGTTGCTGGAATGAGATCTCCATACAAAGTCTAGAATTTCTTCCAACAGAAGTCTTCATGTATAATAAATGCCTCAGTCAATTTTTATTTTAATTCACAAAGTTGGTCATTCATTATTGATTGAAATCAATGTCTTTTTTCAATGTGAACCTGTAATATTGATGTGGAAGGTGGATAATGATTTTTTTTTTGGAGGGGGGGGGGTCTTTTGACTGTCACGATTTTTTAACAGTTCCTGTAGATTTTCATACTTGAAGCAGCCACCATCAGCCATGTTTGCTTCACAGCACTTGTAAACAGTGATCACAATATTGACTCCTGACCTTGTGCATTTTGCCTGGTCAGTGAATGAAAATTGATGACTCCTCACTGGTTAAGTTTGGCCAATGAAATAACAGAACCCCCAAGGCAAGATGTATAGTAAACATGAATATGTCGCTGGATTACATAAGAATGATGTTATACCAAATACTTTATATATTCGTATAAACATAGATATATACATATGTGAATTACAGTTGTTAGTAGTGCAAGTCCAGAAATTGATCTTAGATTTCAGACAGGGCATCCAGAAGACAGTGGAACTGTTAGTATGTACTGTATGTTATGATAATCATATGTATGTGTTATTTTACATACACAGCTTCCAATCCACTGGTTATTCTGTGCTTTTGAGTCTTGAGTCTTTATAATTAAAATTATGTATTACTTTAAAATTGTGAAATGCATATCAATATTTCCAATCACAATGTTGAAAGGATATTGTATTGAGAATGTATGTACGGTACATGCGCCTGTGATCTGATATTATATGTTTGTTACAAATCAAAATGTTACTCAGTTCAAATATGGATGTATTCAATGTCTGTGTGACCATCCTCCAATAAGGCCTGGAGTCCCTGCTCTCAGTGACTCAGACTCTTTTGTTAGGAATAATGCCCTACTATAGATGGAGGGGCAATGTGTTGTTGCTCCATCCTTCCATCTTCTCTTCCATAGCTAGCATATCTTCATCCAGACAATATCTTGAGTATTTTGAAAGTTTGCCCATGAGATTCTAAATTATTTGGGGGTGACAGGCTTAATATGGTCACGGTCAGTGCACCCCTAAACCTGAATTTAACCTTGTCCACACTGTACCAACAAAGAAGAAGGGGTCAAATGTCAAGGTCACAGTGTGCCAAAACTGAATACAGGCTTTGGTTACACCTCATCGGAGTTGACTAAAGTTCACATGTATCTCGCTCTTGTCGATCCAAAGAATCTGTTGATTTGGGGTCAAAGATCAAGGTACCCAAAAAGGAAGTATTTTTTCTTACACTATTTTTATCTTGTTTTTTTTTAATAACATTTCAGTTATTACTTATCAATTAGAAAGCCACATAAACTTGATAATAATATATTTCTTCATGTGTATATGTTGTGCAGAACACACATGATGCCTGGACATATTTGGCATTGGCAGGAATTTGTTACTGGATTCATTGACCATGTGATATAATGTTCAGGCCTTAAAGTTACTGAAGAACCCCATTGTTGTGCCCACACAGACTATTGCTGGTCATTGTCTAATGATATTTGTATGAACTATTGACCTGAATCAAGCTCTTTTGCATATGTGGTTTGTAGACACAAATTTGTTGGCTATTTATATTCAGTCTTGAACCAACACTTTGGCAAAAAAAAAGTTCACCCCGAAAGAAAAAGAAAATTCATACGCTGTTATAAGGATGCTCTGAAATTGACTTACCTTATTCCACTGATATCAACTTTAGATAGCAACTTTTGGTATATGTTTTTGCTCTTACAATTACTGTTGTTAATTCTAGTACAAATGATGAACTGGTTTATGTATTCCATTGTTAATTCCATAACTTTTTTATATATAGCATTTACTGACAGCTTTATTCCTCTTTAGTGGGCAGAGTGTAATTATATATTGATTTTATTGTCATAACTGTAATATTATACATATAAACATGCCTGCCAAGGGGATTCATTGATTCACTAGCAGTCCTTACTGTTCTGCATGTACGTATTAGCTCTCTGAGTATAGTCCACCTGTAAAATTATGCCCAGGGATACAAAAGTCCAGTATTTGTACAGACTGCATACTCAAGCATACAGCAGATACCCTTGACATCACCGTATCTTTGCCAATGATAATTGGTTATACTGGCAATGCGCATCTAAAAAAATGTCTTCGATGTGCCAACTTTATCATTATGAATGTAAATATGTACAGAAATCAAAATAAAACACTTCTAATATAGGCAAAATAGAAAATGTCCTGAGTTTCATTTTAACCAAAAGCCATATAGAAGTGTCCTCTAATAGAAACATACCTGGAGACTTCAGAAGAGGTGGTAGTATCCAGTGACTTTGACCGGAAATATGTGTATTTCTTTGATTATAGTCTGTAACACCTAGTGACCATGTACATGTCCGGATCATCTTGGTTATGATTTAACTCCTCAGGTGGACTCCAGGATTGAATGGATGATGATGCTCTTGGAGCTCGGACTTGTCATGACACGCATGCGCACGCACCTGTGGTGCACCCGCACCCTGGTGTCCTATGGGCTATAGGAGACAGGGTGCACCACAGGTGCGTGGGCATGTGTGTTATGACGTCACTTCCGAGCTCCGAGCTCCAAGAGCTCAGACTCCAAGAGCTCCGAGCTCTGACTCCAACAGCTTGGCGCTCTTATGCGCGCGATGACCTCACTTCTGGCGATGTCCAGTGATGACATCACTTTCATCAAGAGTCGGGACGGTCGTTAAGGCGTAAATATAGGGTGTTAAGGCGTTGAGATGGGCGTTAAGGCGTAACAACAGGCGTTGACAGGTGTCACTGCAATTCGATGAATTAGTGGCAGTTCCATGGAATATCAACAAAATCAAAGCTTCTGAGCTATTTCACCAAGGCATTGAAGCGTAAAGCTAGGCGTTGGCAGGCGTTACTGTCCATAAAAGCAAGCGTATCCCAAAGACGTGCACAGTTGACGTTCCATTCAGTGGATATGCTACCACGATGTTCACCTGTACGACTTGTTCGAAGCCCTTTCATCGTCTGGACAGTTTACGTCGTCACACACGTGCACGCCATGAAGTACCCACGCAGAGTCTTTAAGCATCCCAGTCAATTGAGACGTCACCAAAGTGTCATACATGGATCACGCTCGCCACTCTCGAGACAGGATATTTCAGTTCCCATGGAAATGCATCCTCGAATGGAAGAGCCCATGGAGGTCGATCCTCTGCTCCGAATTGAAGAGCCGATGGAGATTGATCCCAGTGTCGAGGAGCCCTTCCATCTCCCTTCCCTACATCATCGAATGGAAGAACTCATGGAGGTCGATCCGCCGCCCCGAATTGAAGCTCCAGTATCCTGGACTGCCCGAAGATGCACAGGACAAAGGGATCAGAGAGAACATGGCCGAAAATGGAACTTTCTGAAATGGCGGTTTCTGTTTGGACAAGAGCCTACGAGAATTGTAAACATATCCAGCGCTTCCCCCAGCGTGGGTATGATGTGCTGGTGGGAATAATAAAATGATTGACCTGTCATCCTTGCTGCTGTTCTCTCATCTGTCCACATCATGGCCACCACCACCACCACACATCACCATCACACACCACCACCATCACCATACTCACTCACCATCTTTAGTGCGTCAGAGCAGCCGAGAATACATCTAAGAGCAAGAACGAATAAGATATATGCAGCCCCATATGGCGGCGTCAGATTGGATAAGAGCATACTTGAATTGTAAACATAGGCAACACGGCTTCCCAAGCGTGGGTATGATGTGACATTGAGAACAATAAACTATATGAATACTTGTGAACGTGTTGATCCGTCTTTCTCTCAACTGCCAGCATCATGGCATCAAGGCGTTATGCTAGGGCATTAAGGCGTTCAGATATAGGGCATTAAGGCAGTAAGATATGGCGTTAAGACGGGCATTGGGCACGACTCGCGGGCATTGGGCACGCCTCACTCACAACGCCTCACTCACTCACACTCGCACACACTCACACAGGTAACTCTATCAGGTAGCCAGATGGATAAAGGCCCTTATCTCCACCAAATGCACTCCATTGCACCCATAAAATGACCGCTTTCGTTAGTACTCGTACTGATGACGTCGCTGATGACGTGGACATCCCTCAAGTCGTCTACACCACAAGGGCTTCACTTTGACACCCCACACGACGCATTCGAACCAAGAATGGTCTCTCAAGCGCTCAAACACACCCCCACGTATCCCCAAAATGCCTGCTTTCTATACTACAGCCAGACTGCGCATGCGCAGAATGAGGAAACCGGACTAGACATCAGTCCAATCCGATGCTACCCCAATTCAAAATAAGGCCTACGGGTCAATCGAACCACTATGGGTCCATCTCGACCTCAAAACGTCCATTTCTATGCCCTTTTTCTACAGTGCATGCGCAGATAGACGCTATTCCCACCCCACACCCATCCAGTTGGACGCTTCCCCACGAGTGTTTCACACTGATACCTCCTACGACCCAATCGGACCACTATGGGCCCACCATGACCCCCAAACGTCCATTCCAATATCCTTTGTCTACTGAGCATGCTCATAACGATGTCATTTCCACCCCACACCCATCCAGTTGAACGCTCCCCCAGGAGTGCTTCACACTGACACCTCACTCGACCCAATCGGACCACTAGGGGTCCACCTAGACCCCAAAACGTCCACCCCAGAGCTACTTGCCCAGTGCACATGCGCACAGTAACTTTTCAACAAAATTTCAATGCATGGCCCCTCCCATCGTGTTCTACAGCTCGAGATGAAGACAAGGGGCCACACCCTATACCGCAAATGTCCATGCATGGGTTTCCCATTAGGTTAAACATTGTCCACTGCGCATGTAGGAGGAGATCACTTTTGCTGGACCGTCGTCACTGGAAATGACCCGGATGTGACCTTTGACCCGGATGTCACGTGACCGGCTGTGACGTCATCGTGACGTCAGCAACACGTGACTCCACGGACCCACATTTGGGATCCTCATTTTTCGGGAGAATTTAGCCTTTCCCTACTACTAGCGTAGCGTGCAAGATCTCTGGAGTTAAGTTTCGTAACACAGGGCAAGGGGCAGTATGAACCCATATACTTCAAGATCAAAGTGTGACAGATACATCATTTCCTAGATGACCGCATTACAACGAATATCATATGGATTAAGAATACTGATCAGCGTTAGGGATTATAGCCTATGTTTATGTATACTGTGATTGTCTTTTTGAATTTGGTGCCAATGTTGTTATATGGAATATGGAAAAGGTCTTCGAATTATGGGCGCGGATATTCTCTAATGGACAAAGGCTGAATTATGAATGACTGACCAGACGCTTGTAATTTCTACTTTTGGAACATCATGATGTCTTGCCGGCATCATTGAAAACTGTTGACTGCTTCTCTCCTACAGGAAACTAGCCTGTTTTTATACGCCCGCCAAAAGGCGGACGTATTATGTGATGGCGGTTTCCGTCTGTCCATCCGCCGTGTCCGGTCTATATCTGGAACAGTTTTTTATTTACAGTTCCAATTTTTGGTGAGTGGATAGCCCACAGGGAGACGATGTGTCACGTACCAAGATGAAGGTCGAGGTCAGAGGTCAAAGGTCACTGGCCTAAGAAACAGAAAATCACTGAAGTGTTCGTGTTCGGTCTATATCTGAATGTTTTCTATCCACAGTTGCAATTTTTTGTGAGTGGATAAACTAGGTGGGGACGATGTCGCGTACCGAAATTGAGGTCGAGGTCAGAGGTGGTCAAAGGTCACTGTTGCTTAAAATCAGGAAATCATTGATCATTGACAGTTTTCTATCTACAGTTCTAATTTTTGGTGAATGGATGCCCTAGGGGAGAACGATGTGTTACATACCAAATGTAGGTCGAGGTCAAAGGTCAGTGTGACTGAAAAATCAGGAAATCATTAAAAGTTTCTAATTTTTTGTGAGTGGATTCTATAGGGGGAAATGAAGTGTCGCATACCAAAAATTAGGTCAAGGTCAAAGGTCACTGTGACCCCAAAATCAGAAAATTATTAAAAATAACAGATTTTTGTGTCGGTAGATACATTAGGGGGACATGATGTGTCACCAACCGAAATGTAGGTCAAGGTCAAAGGTCAAGGTCATTGTGATCTCAAAATTGAGATTGTTAAAAATCAAGATTTTTTGAGTCCATTGAGAAATTACGGGGAGCCGTTTTGTCATGTACCAAAATTTAGATCCAGGTCAATGGTCAAGGTCACTGTGATCCCAACATCAAGGTCAAAGGTCGGTGTGACCTAAAAATCAGGAAATCATAAAAAATTACACATTTTTTTGTGAGTGGATTCAATAGGGAGAAATGAAGTGTCACATGCCAAAAATTAGGTCAAGGTCAAAGGTCACTGTGACTCCAAAATCAGGAAATTATCAAAAATAACATTTTTTTTGTGTCAGTAGATACATTAGAGGGACACGATGTGTCACATACCAAAATGTAGGTCAAGGTCAAGGTCACTGTGACCCCAAAATCGTGAAATTGTTAAAAATCATGATTTGTTGGGTCTAATGAGAAATTAAGAGGAGACGGTTTGTCAAGTACCAAAATTTAGGTCAAGGTCAATAGTCAAGGTCACTGTGACCCCAGAATCAAGAAATCTTAAAAAATCACTTTTTTTTGGTGTCAGTAGATACATTAGGGGGACATGATGTGTCACTTAACAAAATGTAGGTCAAGGTCACTGTGACCCCCAAAATCATGAAATTCATAAAAATCATGATTTTTTTGTGTTCATTGATACATTGAGGGAAGATGATGTATCGTGTACCAAAATTTAGGTCATAGTCAAAGGTCAAGGTCACTGTGACCCCAAAATCTGGAGATACATTAGAGGGACATGTGTTACATACCAAAATGTGAGTCAAAGATCAAGGTCACTGTGACTCCAAAATCAAGAAATCATTAAACGTCTCATTTTCATATGCCTGTCGAAGACGAGGTCGTGTAATGCGATGTTGCATTCTGTCCATTCAACCATTAACATTTGTTGCCCATGCGATATCTCTAGTTTCAAGTTATGGATTGGTACCAAACTTTGAGTATACCTTGCATGGCAAAGAGGAGCCATACATTTTGAGATCAATTTGTCAAAGGTCAAGGTCACAGTCCCCCAAAACTGAATCAAATTTAGCTGACTATATGTGTTAGGTTGGAATATTCAGAGTTCTCTCCCCTACATGTATATGGCATTTGTCCTGTGGAGTTGTCTCCCATGTTTGAAACGGCTACATTTAGTTAAACTGTTGTGAAATGAAAACCATACATTTACTAATTCAACGGGGAGATGGGTCCTTTATGAAGTTCATACCTGTTTATTAACTAAGAACAAAGGTTTACTTCATCACTTTCTTCTTCCTTCATGAAAAATTCTCTCGCCTGAAAGGAATCCTTTTTGCAGGAAAACTATTATTTTCTTGTTTGACTATTGTCGATTTCAGTGTGGGATATGTGAGCTCTCAGTTCTTTCTTCAAGGTCAATTAGTTACCAAGAATTAAGCCCATTTTAGTTTATCATTCAATATAAGACGTGATATATGTCACATTCTCAGAAGCACAAAATTGTAGACCTTTCTCTGGATTGCTAGCTACCAATTGGAATCAAGGCTATTAAACAACCTTGAAATTTGGACCAATGTAATTCCAGATATACGGGCGTATATTGAAGCCCCTTGGGCTCTTGTTATGTATACAATGATTGTCTTTTGGGATTTGGTGCTAATGCTGTTAAATGAAATATGTAATAGGTCTTTGGATCATGGACGCCAATATTCTTCAATGGACGATGGCTGAATAGTGAATGACGGACCTTGTAATTAGGTTGCTCAACGTTCTGTCCGGGCCAGGTTACGAACGTTTAGCCACCTATTGCACATGGCCCATGTATCGCACGGACGGCCGATGATGCCATTGAACGTCTTCACATTTTGAAGCGGACGCAATTCCGTGACCTGTAGTGCAGACGGCTAGCTGTGGGGATTCACTAGACGTCCCTAGTTCTATCACATGGGCGACTGCAACGGGATTGGACCTGCTATCGCGAGTCGTAGCCAGGGTGCAACTAGACAGACGTAAACAATTTCTGGCTAAGACTAGACTTGGCAACAAAGACAATCAACCGAATCTCTTCAATCTGCCCTTTGGCGAGGGCGAGTTATTCACGAACGGACTTGAGGCCTACGCAGCTGAGGGTTATGTAGATGCTCAGGAGTTTGAGTCCATGGAAAAATGGAAACTGTCAGATTGGCGTGGGCCGGCCTTCAGGTCGGCATGTGGGTCGTGTCTAATTTTAAGAACATGTGATTTCCATATAGATTGCCGGAAGTATGTATCGCCATCAGTGGCAAGGTATTGGAATTCCTGGCATTGCCTTTCGGAATAACCTCAGTCGGTTTTCACAGGGGTAGTTGATGCCCTGACAGTCATCTTACGGAGGTCTGGTGTGGACATCAGCACCTACATCAACTATTGATTGGTGAAGGGTCCATCAAAAAGTGCGGTTATATTTGCGATTAGACTGACATTATTCTATGCAGTTTTGAGCGACTGGATTGTCAGCATACCCAGTCTGCACGGATTCCATCACAGTTGTTCATTCATCTGGGGGTACAGTTCAATCTTCTAATTGGCCATCGCCGTCTGCCGATGCTAAGCTTTGAATTACAACACATATAAGGGAAGTGGGAAGAGGTGCCCACATACTGACAGAGCCACATGACTTCATAGTACAGTCTTCTGGTTAACCTATTCTAAAGCACATACCAAGAATCTAACGATTCGTGATATGTGTTGTATCTCAGGTAAGCTTTTATTGTACCTGTTTATGTGGCAACTTGGATGACATGACCACACGGCCCCTAGCACCGACATAAGCGGTATTAGATACAAATCTAGAGAGCTATGATGGAAATGCTCTGACAACTCGTATATTGGTAATTGGTTGGCTGTGTCGCTGTGACAACTCGTACACTGGGGATTCAGCCTATGAAACGGCACCTCTTCCCACTTCCCTTATATGCGTTGTAATTTTTATCTGAATATGGTGAGATTCTGCTGGTGGACGTTTCGTCCCCGAGGCCCGCCCCCCTGTACAGACCTTTTGGTCTTTGATATATGTTGGCATTGTGGGAAGTTGATGCTGGGTCGACATCGGGCCTTACAGACTAGTATTTTGTGTTAAATGCCGTCATTTCATCTGACGACGATACAGCTCACCAATCCCCAGTGTACGAGTTGTCACAGCGACACAGCTCACCAATTACCAATATACGAGTTGTCAGAGCATTTTCATCATAGCTCTCTAGATTTGTATCTAATACCGCTTATGCTGGTGCTAGGGGCCGTGTGGTCATGTCATCCAAGTTGTCACATGAACAGGTACAATAAAAGCGTACCTGAGATACAACACATATCACGAATCGTTAGATTCTTGGTATGTGCTTTAGAATAGGTTAGCCAGAAGACTATACTGTGAAGTCATGTGGCTCTGTCAGTATGTCGGCACCTCTTCCCGCTTCCCTTATATGCGTTGTAACGTACATAATTAGTCAGTCATGATCTTCCAAGTGGCGCCTTTACATTTCATCTTTATTATGCTATCTGATCATGCCAGGGACCGTCTCAAAATATCTCCACTTCAGAGTTTCAGCGACTTTACTAGATTATCATTTCTCAATTGAATAAACAGATGAAACTCGGCGATAAAAGATGTATTTTTGAGATCTGGCGTTAGCCAGAGGCTCTTTAGAATGCTGTAGGGAAATGGACAAAAGTGCAAACCGACTCACGGGATAGCCTTACGCTGCATGAAAGTAGTTCCACAGAGATGAGTTTTGGGGATCCTTAGTGGTTGAAAGGCTTTTGTATGACTATATTTAGTCACTTGGCATATATTTGATCCCTTGTCTGCATTAAATATTACTCTGTTCATTGTTTTCCCACAAAATATGAGATTAATACGCTCTAAAGTATGGCAGACTGGTATCGTCACTTTACCAAAGCTTGGACTCTGCTGATAAAATTATACAGTTTAGCTGGTTAGGTGTATATGTGAGAGATGCTCTACCATAGCAGCCAACCTGGCCACCATTGTCTCATTATCACCTTTGCAGGCCACTGTTTGCTTTTCTCACAAGAGCAAGCTGTAACATATCTTATAATCTTTTCCTATCTTGTACTCCACCAGTCAACCTGTGGGATATCCAGAAAGTGTAATACATGTCTTGTCTTATCCTAACTTGTGACATAACCATCATCAACCTTGATGTCCAGCCCTTCTCACTCATAACACTAAATCAATCTCTATTTACCCCTAGGTATACATGTAATCTCTCTTATTTACCCCTAGGTGACAATTCCGGTCACCTTTACGTCGGTCTCGGTTTCCACGACGTTCTCCTTCACCATCTCGTCGTCGATCCATTTCTTCACGACGCCGTTCTCGGTTATGGGTCTACTCATAGATCTCCACCTGCGATCAATGTTTCACAGCCATGCCATCCACTTGATTGGTTGTTGTCTACTAACGTCCTATTCCTGTCTCATTGTCGGGTACAGACCGGTTTGCTTCCTTGACGACTACATCTGCTCTTCGAGATCTTCACGCTGTGTCTCCTGATCGTCGTTCTTCGTCGGCATCCTCCACTCATGTGCGAAAGTCATCACCTCCACCGGATGAGGGAGATTTACCGTTTCCTGACAAGATGGCGGCTTTGATGGCTCTTGTTCCTGAGATGCCTGAACCTACTAGTACTGGGCCGTCGTCTAGTTAGAGACGTAAGCCCGTGACTATGGCTTCTACTGTCGTCCCATCCGAACCATCAGCGGCTACGGCACTGACTTCCTGTGCACCGTCTCCGGAGTGGGCGTCCTTATTGCCTACTTAAAGTGCCTCCAACAAGTGACAGTATACATTCCTTTCATCTGCCCGCCTTCCGTCATTTCAGTCATCCTGTCGTCGGCGGTCGTCTGCAACATTTCTGGGAAAATTGGCAGTTCATTACAGACGATGTTTGGATTCTAAGGACACTAAGAGAGGGATTTCGCTTCACCTTCCAGGACCATCCCGAGCTCATCGCTCATCCTCGTCCATCACTGCTGCCAGTTCCCTCAGGGCAGGTTCAGACACTTCTTTCATCCGTCACCACTCTCATTACAAAAGGTGCGATCAGAGATCTGCCTCAGGCCGAGGACACAGTCGGTTTCTACAGCTACGTCTTCCTGGTTCAGAAGAAGGATTCCGACCGGATGCGTATGATAATCGACCCGAGATGTCTCAACAAGCTGTACCTGTCACCACCTCCTCATTTCAAGATGACGTCGGTTTCATCGATCCGGGCCCGTCTACATCACAGGGATTGGCTGGCCTCCATCGATCTATAAGACGCTTATCTGCATATACCCATTCATCCTCGACATCGTCGATACCTACGCTTTGCCATCGCCGGTCGGCGATTCGAGTGGCAGGTGCTCCCGTTCGGAGTCAACATCGCCCCATGGCTTTTCACCCGCATCACAGCACCAGTCATGGCGTTCCTGCATCTACGGGGTATTCACATAGAGGTTTACATAGACGACATCTTCATTTGGGCAATGGACAAGTCTCTACTCAACGCTCAGATCCGGTTCGTTTTACTCGTCCTTCAACATCTTGGCTTCATCCCTCATCCTCAGAAGTCAGAGTTGGTACCGGCACAAAGTCCTCGCTTCATCGGGGCAGTCTTCGATACACTCCATCAGATGGTACGACCCCCGGAAGACCGGTTGACCAAGCTTCAGACGATGGTTCGAATGTTTTT
Organism: Hanleya hanleyi; assembly: GCA_036873755.1. Classification (NCBI taxonomy): domain Eukaryota; kingdom Metazoa; phylum Mollusca; class Polyplacophora; order Lepidopleurida; family Hanleyidae; genus Hanleya; species Hanleya hanleyi. The sequence continues at coordinate 48,092 of JAVTVY010011517.1, forward strand.
GGCCTCATCTTCACAGTCCCTCAGGCTTTGGCAGAGTCTTTTAGGTCTACTCACATCTACTCAAGACCTCACTCACTTTGGTCGTCTCCAAGTTCGGCCTCTGCAATACCACCTGCAGGGGTATCTTCAGATGTCATTCCTCAATCCGCTAGTTCCGGTATTGACGTCTCTACATCCACATCTGATTTGGTGGCAGTCACGTTACAATGTCATGCGGGGAGTACCCTTTGTACCCCCAGTTCCACTACACCATCTCTACACCGATACACCCTTTGAACGACTACAGTCAGCCTCTATTAAAGCTGTTTCCTACAGGACTGCCTTCCTTGCGGCCTTCGCCCTGGCGTCTAGAGTATCTGAGCTTCATGCCTTGGAAAGGAAATCGATGACTTGGACGGCAGATTGTTCACGCATCTCCTTCCACCCTGTTCCAGAGTTCATCGCCAAGAATGAGACTGTACGTCAAGGACCTTGTGCTCAGTGCCTGTATTCCATCCCTGCATTAACAGATTTTGTCCATGGCCTTGATGACGACATCTTACTATGTCCAGTACGAGAAATACGTCACTACCTCACATGTACCGATCCAATCAGAGGTTCTCGTCGACTACTGCTTCTCTCTCTTCTCCCAAAGGTTACTCAGGACATCACCAAGAATACTGTGGTCTCTTGGTTGAGGAAGACATACGAACTCGCCCTCGACGCTTCCCCGCTTCTGACCTTTGCATCTTCCCATGAAATACGAGCCATCGCCACATCATGGCCTTTATCGAAGAACGTATCGCTGGATGACATTGTCCAATCCTGTGCTTGGAGTGCCAATTCCACATTTACGGGTTTCTATCTGAGAGACCTGTCAGTACAGACAGATAGATTGACCACGCTAGGGCCGCTCGTAGCTGCCCAGCATGTGGTCGCCTAGCTTTCAAGAAAAGGGGGGAGGGGGGCAACACCGATCACAGGCCGACCGACTAGTCTGCAACTAGACGGTTACGAGATACGGCACATCGGTGATCGCCACTACAAGCCAGCCAGCAGTCAAGACCCCGACACTAGGTGAGTATACATTCTGTTTTGTGGTACTTTTGTGTCGGACATTCAAGAATTTCAAAGGAAAGAAATTGGCGATCAGAGCATATCTGTTGGTACTCTAGTATTCGGGTGCAGAAGTCCGGTTTTTATACGCCCGCCAAAAGGCGGACGTATTATGTGATGGCGGTTTCCGTCCGTCTGTCCGTCTGTCCGTCCCTCGTGTCCGGTCTATATCAGGGACAGTTTTCTATCTATAGTTCTAATTTTTGGTGAGTGGATATCCTACGGGGAGACGTACCAAAATGAAGGTCAAGGTCAGAGGTCAAAGGTCACTGGCCTGAAAAACAGAAAATCACTGAAGTGTTCGTGTCCGGTCGATATCTGTGAACGTTTTCTATCCACAGTTGCAATTTTTTGTGGGTGGATACGCTAGGTGAAGACGATGTGTCGCGTACCACAATTGAGGTCGAGGTCAGAGGTAAATGGTCACTGTTGCCTAAAATCAGGAAATCATTGATCATTGACAGTTTTCTATCTACAGTTCTAATTTTTGGTGAGTGGATGCCCTAGGGGGTGTTGTGATACCAGATGTAGGTCGAGGTCAGAGGTCAAAGGTCCGTGTGAATGAAAAATCAGGAAATAATTATAAATTTCTAATTTTTTGTGAGTGGATTCAATAGGGGGAAATGAAGCGTCGCATACCAAAATATAGGTCAAGGTCGAAGGTCAAAGGTCATTTGACCCCAAAATCGGGAAATTATTAAAAATAACATTTCTTTGTGTCAGTAGATACATTAGGGGGACACAATGTGTCCCATATCAAAATGTAGGTCAAGGTCAAAGGTCAAGGTCACTGCAACCCCAAAATCATGAAATTGTTAAAAATCATGATTTTTTGAGTCTATTGAGACATTACGGGTAGCCGTTTTGTCATGTACCAAAATTAAGATCCAGGTCAATAGTCAATATCACTGTGATACCAGAATCAAGGTCAAAGGTCAGTGTGACCCAAAAATCAGGAATTCATAAATAATTGCTAATTTTTTGTGAGTGGATTCAATAGGGGCAAATGAAGTGTCGCATACCAAAAATCAGGTCAAGGTCAAAGGTCACGGTGACCCCAAAATCAGTAAATTATTAAAAATAACATTTTTTTTGTGTCAGTAGATACATTAGGGGGACAAGATGTGTCACATACCAAAATGTAGGTCCAGGTCAAAGGTCAAGGTCAGTGTGACCCCAAAATCATGAAATTGTTAAAAATCATGATTTTTGTGTCCATTGAGAAATTACGGGGAGATGGTTTGTCCTGTACCAAAATTTAGGTCAAGGTCAATAGTCAAGGTCACTGTGACTCCAGAATCAAGAAATCTTTGAAAATTACTTTTTTTGTGTCGGTTACATTACGGGGACATGATGTGTCACGTACCAAAATGTAGGTCAAGGCCGAACATAAAGGTCACGGTGACCCCCGAAATCATTTAATTCATAAAAATCATGATTTTTTGTGTCCATTGATACAATGACGGAAGACTATGTGTCGTGTACCAAAGTTTAGGTCAAGGTCAAAGGTCAAGGTCACTGTGACCCCAAAAATCAGGAAATCATTAAGTCACATTTCCATATGCCTGTCGAAGACGAGGTCATGTAATGCGATGTTGCGTTCTGTCCATTCATCCATTAACATTTGTTGTCCATGCGATATCTCTAGTTTCTAGGTATGGAATGGCATCAAATACCTTACTCGCATGGCGAAGAGGAGCCATACATCAATTTGTCAAATGTCAATGTCACAGTCCCCCAAAACTGGATCAAGTTTAGCTGACTATATGTGTTAGGTTGGAATATTCAGAGTTCTCTCCCCTACATGTCTGTGGCATTTGTCCTGTGGAGTTGTCTCCCGTGTTTGAAACCGCTACATTTAGTTAAACTGTTGTGAAATAAAACCATACATTTACTAATTTAACGTGGAGAGGGGTCCTTTATGAACTTCATATATCAACTCAAGAACAAAGGTTTACTTCATCACTTTCTTCTTCCTTCATGAAAAATTCTCTCGTCTGAAAGATATCCATTTGCAGGAAAACTACTATTTTCTTGTGTTTGACTATTGTCGATTTCATTGTGGGATATGTGAACTCTCGGTTCTTGCTCCAAGGTCACCTAGTTTCCAAGAGTTAGGCTTATTTTAGTTTATCATTCAATTTTAGATGTGATATGTTACATTCTCAGAAGCACAAAATTGTAGACCTTTCTCTGGATTGCTAGCTACCAATTGGAATCAAGGCGATTAAACAACCTTGAAATTTGGACCAATGTAATTCCAGATATACGGGCGTATATTGAAGCCCCTTGGGCTCTTGTTACCCTTCTTACCGTTTTACTAGTAATTGCCTCTTAGCCCCTACAGTGCTCTAGGCCAAGGGATACTAACGGGTTCAATTAGCGTACCGTACATCCATGGTCAGTTGGTCCACTAGTATTCGGGTGCAGAAGTCTGGTGTTTACTCTTCTTACCGTTTTACTAGAAATTGCCTCTTAGCCCCGACAGAGCTCCAGGGATACTAACGGGTTCAATTTATTGTACCATATATCTCTGATCATCACAGCGGTTACTCTACACTTCAACAAAGTCCGAGGCCCCTCCACCATACTGCTGGTAGTGGGGCATAACAATAGCAGGTGTACATTTGAGCAATAAATAGTAAACGTTTATAAACAATGTTGGTATTTATTATCAAATCAAACCTGCTATTGTTTTGACTGCCCAACCCAGCCTCCCCGCACTCGTCTCGGCCTTTTACGCATCACGCTTACAGGCTGCAGTAGAAGAAAAAGAAAGTGGCAGAGTAACCTATAGCTGAGGCTCCAGAGGGTGAGAACTTTTAGTCTGCAATAGGATCTCCATAAGAAGATAATGGCATAACAATAGCAGGTTTGATTTGATAATAAATACCAACATTGTTTATAAATGTTTAATTTTTCACTATGTTTCCCTGACTCCTTCGTATGGCGGCCTGGAAGAGCCACGTCAGTAGTAGGAAAAGCGTAAATTGCCTCTCATTTGTGGAGCGCTCACTTCCGGTTGGGTGGGGCGCTGCCCTCAGCCAATCAGAAGCGAGTATTTTGACCGGGTGCATTATGGGGCATATCCAAGATGGCGGCGTCTGCCTTCTGGTTCAAGGGTGCACTCCACACTAGGCCACGGTTTCGCATAAATGGCCCCTCCCTAATTTCATAATAAGGAAGGTCGCCTGTTTTTGACAGCATGGTAATTCTTCTTCCCTTTCTACTAGCTGATATCTGTAGTATCACCCTGCTGGACGTAACCATTTCTTCAAACGAGGATATAACAATTGCTTGCTTATCGCATCTACGCGCCACTACAGAGTTAATGGTTTCCGGAATTGAATATCTGGCAGGACAAAATCCTCACTTTTTCGGGGAACGAAAATGATGATTCCCTTATGGCGATAAAATTTTACAAAAAACGAGTAGGTCGACCCCCTGATTTTTTTCGCTTTTTAAAATGCCCGTTGGACGGAGAAACTTTCACAAGTCTAACGAGAAAATCATTTCGTTTGTTTTCTCTGGATGGTGGGTCGAATTTGGCACATTTTCGTACATTTTATGGAGTTTTTCAGAAAAGTTGAAGAAGGTTTAAGGAGGATTGCACGTCTTTCCTTTTCAATTTGAATAGCTCACTTGTCCCCTGGAATAATGGCATGGGTGTGCCCATTCAGAAAATATATACTTTCACAGGGGTTTTGTTAAAGATTTTACATATATTTGAGGCCGAAGACCCGAACTCATGTCTATTTTAACCGCACATCATTTAAGTGTGGAATGCACCCCAAGATGGCGGCACATCCGGTGTCGAAAACTGGCCATTTTGTCGGGATGCGGTCATCTAGTGTCGAAAACTGGACCTTGTATGGATCCCGCCTAGTGGAAATAGACGTTTTGGGATCGAGGGGGGTCCCTAATGGGCCGATGGATTTGTATGAGGTATCAATCTGAAGCCTATGTGAGGGCGCATCCGCCTGAACATGGGTACATGTAAAATTAGGATTTTTTCCCGAAAATATAAAAAGCGGAACACGGACTTTACCCCTAAAATAGGGAAAACCCCTATCAACTCTAGCCAAAAGGGCTAATATCGGACCCCGGTCTTATAGGGGCCTGCTTATCAAGTCAATGGGGTGGGTGTATGTAAAATTAGGATTTTCCCCGAAAATATAAAGAGCGGAATACGGACTTTACCCCTAAAATAGGGAAAAACCCCTATCAACTCTAGCCAAACGGCCTAATATCGGTCCCCGGGCTTATCGGGGCCTGCCTATCAAGTCAATGGGGTGGGTGTATGTAAAATTAGGATTTTTTCCCGAAACTATCAAAAGCGGAATACGGACTTAACCCCTACAATAGGGGTCTGTATTATACAATATAAGGGAAAATGCCTGTATGGGGTATGGGGATGGCCAATTTTTTTCGTGGGCTTTACTATGGCTTGTGGGGTCGCGTTTTTCTCGTCTCGCCAAGAAAATGACAATGGGAAGGGTCCCGGAGCGAATCGGTGAAATTTTTGGGAAAAGTCACCGAGGTCTGTATATAGGCCCATACTGGCTATATGGGGGTATGGGTTCAACCTGGGAAATTCACACACGTTCATTGTGATATGGGCTGTTTGGATTTGTTTTTCACGTCTCGTGATTTAGAACACGATGGGAAGGGTCCCGGAGCGAAACAGTGAAATTTTTGGAAAAAGTCACCGAGGCCTGGGTAGGCCCATAGGCCTATACTGCATGGCTATGGGTGTATAGGTCCATACGGGGTGACCGTTTTGGGCCACTAATGGTCCGATGGAGTCGAGTGAGGTATCATTGTGAAGCCTATGTGAGGGGGCAACCGATGAGATGGATGTGGGGTAGGAATATCGTCATTCTGCGCATGCGCAATAGACAAAGTGTATGGAAATAGACGTTTTGGGATCTAGGGGAGCCACTAGTGGGCCGATTGGATCGAGTGAGGTATCAATGTGAAGCCTATGTGAGGGGGCATCTGATGGGGTGAGTGCGGGGTTGAAATATCGTCACTCTGCGCATGCGCGGTAGACCAAGGGTATGGAAATAGACGTTTTGGGGTCTAGGGGAGCCCCTAGTGGTCCGATGGAGTCGAGTGAAGTATCAATGTGAAGCCTATGTGAGGGGGCATCCCGCTGGGTGGGTGTGGGGTTGGAATATGGTCATTCTGCGCATGCGCGGTAGACCAAGGGTATGGAAATAGCCGTTTTGGGATCTAGGGCAGCCACTAATGTACCGATGGGGTCGAGTGAGGTATCAATGTGAAGCCTATGTGAGGGGGCACCCCACTGGGTGGATGTGGGTTTGGAATATCGTCATTCTGCGCATGCGCAATAGACCAAGGGTACGGAAATAGACGTTTTGGGATGTAGGTGAGCCCCTAATGAGCCGATGGAGTTGAGTGAGGTATCAATGTGAAGCCTATGTGAGGTGGCATCCGATTGGACTAGGGTCTCGGCCGTTGTCCACATTCTGCGCATGCGCAGACAGGGATTTCTGGGAAAAGGGTGTGGAAATAGACGTTTTAGGGTTTAGGTGAGCCCCTAATGATCCTATGGTGTCGTATGAGGTATCAGTGTGAAGCTGTCGTGAGGGAGCATCCGCCTGGGCCAGTGTGTCGTTCTTTTCACTAAAACTACCTCCGAACACAGAAGAGTTCCAATGTTCCCCTTAGCATATCGGTCCCCGGGCTTATCGGGGCCAATCGTAGTTACGCCTTAACGCTCTAACATAACGCCTTGACGCCATGATATAGACCGGAGAGAGAACAACAACAACAAGGATGACACTTGAGAGAACAACAACAACAACAAGTTTTTTTCATATAGTTTATTTTCCCCAATGTTACATCATACCCACGCTGGGGGAGCCGCGTTGGGTATGTTTACAACTCAAAAAGACTCTTGCCCAATCAGAGGCCACCATTTGCATCTGTCCTATTCGTTCCTGTCCGTTAGATTCTTGTCCAATCAGAAGTCTCCATTTCAGAAAGTTCCATCTTTGCTCGGTGTGACCTAAGCGTCGTCGGGCAGGCCTGGATATTCTTCGGGAAGCATGTCCTGAAACTTGTTTGCGCATTGTGATCGCATTTTCCAGGGCCTCGGTGGGTGGTAGCCCCATAGCCTCTTCCAAGTGACGCTTGGTCTTCATGATGGACCTGTGAGTGGGGTCGCCTTTCATTTCAAGCGGTAGTAAGGTATACTGTTCATAGATCGCCATGGCTGTTTTCCTGATGCGGGGGCGCATTTGGGTGTACGTCTGTTGTAAATTATCCTCTCCGGCGTCCTCGATCGCTGCAGCGGAAGTATTGATAGCTGCTGTCACAATACGATCCCAGAAGGTAGGTTCTGGCTCACTTTCCACGGACGTAGGCTGACTATCTGAGGTCAAGCTCTCCGTTTAGATAGACTCTCAGCAATCTCTGTTTCGGTATCAGTCGATACACTCTCAGCAGTCTCTGTATCAGCATCCTCCTCAACGGACTCCTCGGAGTCTTCAAGCCCATGTATATTTTTCTGGTGTCGCATCATATCGTAATATCTGGTGAACGTGCGTTCGCACTCAGAGCAAGTATAAGCCATGTTGACGGTTGAACGTCGACTGTGCGTGTTTTTGGAAATACGCTCGCTTTTATAGAGAGTAACGCCCATCAACGCTTAGCTTAACGCTTCAACGCCCTGGTGAATTAGCCCAGAAGCTCTGATTTCCATGGAATTGACACCAATTCATCGAAATGCAGTGACGCCCGTCAACGCCCGTCGTTACGCCTTAACGCCCGTCTCAACGCCTTATCACACTTTCTTAATGCTTTAACGTCGTTTAATGATGCGTTCGAACAAATGTTTCTTTTGTGCTATTGCTCTGAAATACGCCGCTTTCCACTTCATGCCCGAGGTTTTCAACATCGACGCTGTTCTTTTCATATGGACTTGGTCCTTATCCAACAATTTCATATGGGTCAGTAAGTCGGCATACCGCTGACGTAAAGCCCGTCGTAGTCTGGGTGCCAATCTGTTATGGGCTAAAATTGCGGCTTCCTCTTTCGAATACCCTTTGCGTTGAAACTTGTTTTCTGTGACCTCCAACATCTCGCCCATCTCGGCGTCCATACTTTCTTTGAACAAATCCTTCCATAGCCTCGAGTTCACATTATGTTCTTCAACCTCGGTTGGTCCTTCACGGTTGGGTGATATTCCGGGACTGGTGGTATGAAGAAGGCCCGCTGTACGGGGGTGGGTTGCTGCTTCACCAAATGTGGACTCGGTGGATGGTGTAGGGGCTGTGGTGATCCCTCGCCGGTAGCAGGTGGGTCGTCAGCCGGCGATCTTCGAGGGTATGGGCTTTTAAATCTACGAACAGCTAGCCGTACGGACGACTTGTCGCTTCTTGAAACGCCTGCATGAAATGGTCGATGTTCTGAGGATAAATTCGACTACCAAACACACGAATTTGTGCTCTGTCGATAGGGTTGGAGAACAACACAAAGTATTGGCAGTTCAAGGCAATATCTCTGGACGCCTTCCCTTGAGGAAAGAGA